>ML841921.1:50188-72449 GCA_009831015.1 Picea engelmannii
CAGATATTCAATAATATAACATAAATGTATCAGAGACGAAACCATAAACATAGATATACAGTAATACACAATTTCTATTAATCAAAGAAATGTATAGAGACTGTAAAAATACAGAGTGAAGACTCGCTAGAATGGTGGCAGCTTATCTCTGACAAGAGATGTGGCCGCTACTTGCATTCGTAAGAAGATGATTACAATGAGGCTCTAAAGGACTTTTTAAAATAAATAGGAATGAAAAAAACCCTAGACATCCAAAAACCTAACCCTAGGAGATGAAGCACCAAAAGTCATGTGGGCCCCGTTTGGGTAAGTTAGTACATTAACTTCCCGGTGTCGTAACTTTTGCATACGATATACGTTTTAGTCATATGATAGCTCATTGGAAAGGTATCATTGAGTGGATTCATTTTGAGGGCTCAATAATGCCATAGTATATCATTGAGAACCTCGATATAGAAAAAAATTCATTTGAGCCCTCAAATTTGACCACCGTTATCCACCTGAATCAATCCTCCCTCCTTAGGAACCAATGGTCTCCATTGTGTTGAGTTCCCGGGAGAGAGGGAAATTTTTTTACTAAATATGCATCTTGGTGAGCTACTTGCCTTGCTAGAGACGTTTCCCTGCTGAGTTTGTGGAATTCTGTCACGAACCTATCGAGGCTGAGGATGTTCAACAAGTCAAGCTACATGAGAGCACGATGTGTAGAAGGAATATTTGTGCTTTGCTGCAACCCTGTTGACCTAATTATGTTGGGTAGAAGGTGTTTGGGGTGAGGTCGAAATGGTTCCAGTTTCCTTATGTTCCCCTTTTGAACATATTTTGAAAAAGATGAATTTTGCAATATGAGATACTACCTTGTGACACTTTTTAGGTGGAACAGTAGTTAGAATTACTTCTGGAATTCTGTAGAGATGACCCCCCAGAGAAACAATGACACTGTGATGTCAAGACTCATAAACAACATGGTGCTTCCACATATATGGTTGTCCCAATATAATGTCAGGGACATCCAGTGGGGAAACATCACATAATAACTCATCCTTGAAGGGAGGGATGTCATATGACAATCGACATGGTTGGCTGACACAGATATCTCATCCTTGGTGAAGCCACCCGATGTTGTATGGTTGTGGGTCTGGTGTTGTCAAAAATCTCAATTGGTTGACGACCTCTGCTGAGATGAGGTTCTTATGGCTTCCGCTATCAATAATAAAATGCAGCGAGATCCCCTTCACCCACATATGTGAATGAAAAAGGTGTTCCCCTTCTTCAGGATTTGTTGGTTCTTCTGGATGAATTGTTACAGTTGCGACAATAGCAGTGGGGTCTACATCAATCATCTGTCCTTTACCAGTATTTTCAAAATCAGATTTTGAATCAAGGTTTGGCTCCTTTTCTTTGATCTCGGCCACCAATGACTGTTTTGAGTGACATTCATTGGTGTTGTTCCAGGGGCTTGTGTGGAAATCACACCATTTTTTGGTGTCCTTCTTTGTCTTCCCGTGACCCTTCTTTTCCTGTGGCTTGGACTGGTTTTCGGGAGACTGTTTGTTAGCGTTATATTTTTCATACTTTGCTTGTTGTGGATTTGCATGCCTGAACTCCCATTTGTTTTGGTGCCTAAATTTCTGCTCGATTTTAACAACATATCGATAGGCACCACTGAGTGATGATATTTCTAGAAACTCCATTTCAATTTGGATGTATCTGTGTAGAGTACCACGGTATTTGAGAACCAAATTTCGTTTGGAGTCTTTGATACCCAGCTTGGTGTGCAAGATATGGAAGGTATTGGTGAACTACGGAACCACTTGGCCCTTCTCTTGCTGCAGTGTGGTCCATCTCATGTACTAGTCCTCATAGTTTCCAACAGGGTAATACTATTCCCTTACTGCATCCACAAAAAAATCCCAAGTGGGCTCAGCCCCATATATTCCAGACTCCTCTATGGAAATCTACTCCCAGTAAGTTTCCCACCAATGTTTGACATGGGGGAGAGCCTTAAGGAGCGCGAAGATGAACTTTTATCTGTCAGAAAAATTATGAACAGAGAAATAACCTTCTAACAGATTTAACCATTTATCTAGGTCATCCGCATCTATCTGACCTTCAAATATAGGAATTTCAAAATTGACCTATACCTTAAAAGGCAAGGTTCCTCCAAAGTGGCCTCTTGATGAAGATGTGCCTGATGCTATCAGAAGGTGTTGAAGGATGTGAGAAAAATTCTCCATCATTTCATCCCTCTGTCGCGTGAGAGCTTGCTCAAGCAACAGACTTATAGGATCGTTTGCTCCATAGTTTTTCTTTTCTTCCGCCATTGAGGGTTTCTTGGGTGTGCGAGAGTGATTTTATTCAACAGAGACAAGCTCGAGACCCAACTTTCTATACTTGGACCTCGTTGGGGACATGCACTAAAAAAAGGATCAAGAACAACATGCCCTAATACCATTGATCTGGATTATTTTCGGCACAAAAGAGAGCGGAGATATAATAAATAAATGCACAGAGATATCGAATATATTCAATAATATAACATAAATTTTTCGAATATGAAACCATAAACACAGTTATATAGTAATACATGATTTCTATTAATCAAAGAAAATTACAGAGACTATAAAAATGCAGAGTGAAGACTCGCTAGAATGGTGGCAGCTTATCTGTGAGAAGAGATGTGACCTCTACTTGCATTCGTAAGAAGATGATTAAAATGAGGCTCTGAAAGCCTTTTTACAATAAACAAGAATGCCAAAAACCCTAGACATCTAAAAACCTAACCCTATGAGATGAAGCACCAAAAGTCATGTGGGCCTCGTTTGGGTAAGTTAGTACATTAACTTCTCTGGGTCGTAACTTTTGCATATGATCTCTGTTTTAGGCGTATGATATCTCGTTGGAAAGGTATCCTTGAGGAGATTATCATTGATCACCTCAATCTCGAAAAAACTTCATTTGGGCCCTCAAATTTGACCTGGAAGTTAAAAACTGCTAAAATTAGTAAATTGCCAGAAAATTGTTTTGGGCCAGTCGGAAAAGGTGGGTGGCCACCGATACCCACCTGGATCAATCCTCCCTCCTTAGGAAGAAATGTTCTCCATTTTGTTGAGTTTCCAGGGGAGAGGGAAAAGCGTTTACTGAATATGCATCTTGGTGAGTTGTTTGCCTTGCTGGAGACATCGCACTGCTCAGTTTGTGGAACTCTGTCACGAACCTGTTGAGGCTGAGGTTGTTCAAAAGGTTGGGCTACATGAGAGGAAATTGTGCAGAAGGAAACTTTTCACTTTGTTGCAACCTTGTCGACCTGCTTCTGTTGGGTAGAAGGTGCTTGGGACGACGTTGTAGTGGTTACAGTGTCCTTATGTTCCCCTTTTGAACATATTTTGAAGAAGCTAAATTTTGCAATATGAGATACTACCTTGCATCACTTTTTAGGTGGAACAATAGTTGGAACTACCTCTGGTATTCTGTAGAGATGACCCCCCAAAGAAACAATGACACTACGAGGTCAAGACTCATAAACAACATGGTGCTTCCACATATATGGTTGGCCCAAGAGAATGTCACAGACATCTAGTGGGGCAACATCACATAATACCTCATCATTGAAGGGTTGGATGTCATATTTCAATCGACACTGTTGGCTGACATAGAGATCTTGTCCTTGGCGAAGCCACCCAATGTTGTATGACTGCGGCTGTGGTGTTGTCGACAATCTCAATTGTTTGACAACCTATACTGAGATGAGTTTCTTCTGGCTTCCGCTATCAATAATAAAATGCAGTGGGATCTCCTTCACCCACATCTGTGAATGAAAAAGGTGTTCCCCCTCTTTAGGATCTGTTGGTTCTTCTAGTTGAATTGTTGCAGTCACGACAATAGCAGTGGGGTCTGCGTCAATCATCTGTTTTTTACCAATATTTTTAGAATCAGATTCAGAATCAGGGTTTGGATCCTTGTCTTTGACCTCGACCACCAATGACTATTTTGAGTGACATTCATCAGTGTTGTGCAAGGGGATTTTGTGGAAATCACACTATTTTTCACTGTCCTTCTTTGTCTTCCCGTGACCCTTCTTTTCCTGTGACTTGGACTGGTTTTCGGGAGACTGTTTGTTAGGGTTGTCTTTGTCATACTTTGGTTATTGTGGATTTACAGGCCCAAACTCCCATTTGTTCTGGTGCCTGAATTTCTTCTCAATTTTAACAGCATATCAATAGGCAGCACCAAGTGATGAGATGTCCATAAAATCCTTTTCGGTTTGGATGTATTTGTGTAGAGCCCCATAGTATTTCAGAACCAAATCTCATTCAGAGTCTTTGATACCCAGCATGGTGTGCAAGGTATGGAAGGTTTTGGTGAACTTCAGAACTGCTTGGCCCCTCTCTTGCCGCAGTGTGGTCCATCTCATGTACTGGTCCTCATAGTTGCAAACAGGGTAATATTGTTCCTTTACCGCATCCACAAAAATATCCCAAGTGGGATCAGCCCCATATATTCCAAACTCTTCCGTGGAACTTTGCTCCTAGTAAGTTTCCAACCAATGTTTGACATGGGGGAGAGCCTTAAGGAGCGCGAAGATGATCTTTTCTCTGTCGGAAAAATTATGAACAGAGAAATAACCTTCTAACAGATTTAACCATTTATCTAGGGCATCCGCATCTATCTTACCTTCAAATATAGGAATATCAAAATTGATCTGTACCTTAAAAGGTGAGGTGCCTCAAAAGTGTCCACTTTATGAATATGTGCTTGATGCTATCGGGAGGCATTGAAGGATGTGGGAAAAATTCTCCATCATTTCGTCCCTCTGTCGTGTGAGAGCTTGCTCAAGCAACAAACTTATAGGATCGTTGCTACGTTGTTTTTCTTTTCTTCCACCATTGAGGGTTTCTTGGGTATGAAAAAGTGATTGTCTTCAAGAGAGACAAGCTCGAGACCAAAATTTCTATACTCGAACCTCATCGGGGACATGCATTGAAAAAACGATCAAGAAAAGCCTCCTCTAATACCATTGATCCAGATTATTTTCGTCACAAAATGAGAGCGGAGATATAATAAATAAATGCACTGAGATATTGTAGATATTCAATAATATAACAGAAATGTATCATAGATGCAACCATAAACATAGATATATAGCAATACATGATTTCTATTAATCAAAGAAATGTACAGAGACTGTAAAAATACAGAGTGAAGACTCGCTAGAATGGTGGCAGCTTATTTCTGAGAAGAGATGTGACTGCTACCTGCATTCGTAAGAAGATGATTACAATGAGGCTCTGAAGGCATTTTTACAATAAACAGGAATGCCAAAAACCCTAGACATCCAAAAACCTAACCCTAGGAGATGAAGCGCCAAAAGTCATGTGGGCCCCATTTGGGTAAGTTAGTACATTAACTTCCCGGGGTCGTAACTTTTGCATACGATCTTCGTTTTAGGCGTATGATAGCTCGCTGGAAGGGTATTGTCGAGGCGATTCATTTTGGTTTCTAAATCATGTTGTAGAGAATCATTGAAAACCTAGATCTTGAAAAACCTTCATTTGGGCCCTCAAATTTGACCCGGAAGTTAAAAATTGCTAAAAATAGTAAATTGCCAAAATTGCCCGAAATCTGTCTTGGGCCAGTCGAAAAAGGTGGGTGGCCATAGATATCCACCTGGATCAATCCTCCCTCCTTAGGAAGAAATGGTCTCCATTGCGTTGAGTTCCCCAAGGAGAGGGAAAAGCGTTTACTGAATCTGGATCTTGTGAGTTGCTTGCCTTGCTAGAGACATCGCGCTGCTCAGTTTATGGAATTCTGTCATGAACCTGTTGAGGTTGAGGTTGTTCAGAAAGTCAGGCTACATGAGAGGATGGTTTGTAGAAGGAAAATTTGTTCTTTTCTGCAACCTTGTCGACCTTCTTTTGGGTAGAAGGTGCTTGGGGCAAGGTTGTAGTGGTTCCAGTGTCCTTATGTTCCCCTTTTGAACATATTGTGAAGAAGCTGAATTTTACAGTATGAGATACTACCTTGTGGAACTTTTTAGGTGGAACAGTAGTCAGAACTACCTCTGGTATTCTGTAGATATGACCCCCCAGAGAAACAATGACATTGCGAGGTCAAGACTCATAAACAACATGGCGCTTCCACATATATGTTTGGCCCAAGAGAATGACACAAACATCCAGTGGGGAAACATCACATAATACCTCATGCTTGAAGGGTTGGATGCCATATGACAATCGACACTATTGGCTGACATGGAGATCTCATCCTTGGAGAAGCCACCCGATGTTGTATGGCTGCGGGTGTGGTGTTTTTGACAATCCCAACTGTTTGACAACCTCTGCTGAGATGAGGTTCTTCTGGCTTCCGCTATCAACAATAAAATGCAACAGGATACCCTTCACCCACATTTGTGAATGAAAAAGGTGTTCCCCCTCTTCAGGATCTGTTGGTTCTTCTGGTTGAATTGTTGCAGTCACGACAATAGCAGTGGGGTCTGCGTCAATGATCTGTCCTTTACCAATATTTTCATAATCAAATTCTGAATTAGGGTTTGGCTCATTATCTTTGATCTCGGCCACCAATGACTTTTTTGAGTGACATTCATCGGTGTTGTGCCAGAGGATTTTAATAGATTTAACCATTTATCTAGGGCATCCACGTCTATCTGACCTTCAAATATAGGAATATCAAAATTGACCTATAACTTAAAATGCGAGGTGCCTCTAAAGTGGTCACTTGATGAAGATGTGCCTGATGCTATCGAGAGGCATTGAAGGATGTGGGAATAATTCTCCATCATTTCATCCCCCTGTCGAGTGAGATGTTTCTTAAGCAACGGAGTTATAGGATCGTCTGCTTCGTCATTTTTCTTTTCTTCTGCCACTGAGTGTTTCTTGGGTGTGCGAGAGCAATTGTCTTCAAGAGAGACAATCTCGAGATCCAAATTTCTATACTTGGACCTCGTCGGGGACATGCACTGAGATATCACAGATATTAAATAATATAACAGAAATGTATCAGATATACAACCATAAACACAGATATACACTAATACATGATTTATATTAATCAAAGAAATGTACAGAGACTGTAAAAATATAGAGTGAAGACTCACTAGAATGGTGGTAGCTTATCTCTGAGAAGAGATGTGACTGCTACTTGCATTCGTAAGAAGATGATTACAATGAGGCTCTGAAGGCCTTTTTATGATAAACAGGAATGCCAAAAACCTAACCCTAGGAGATGAAGTGCCAAAAGTCATGTGGGCCCCGTTTGGGTAAGTTAGTACATTAACTTCTCGGGGTCGTAACTTTTGCATACGATCTCTGTTTTAGGCGTATGATAGCTCGTTGGAAGGGCATCATCGAGGCAATTCATTTTGGGGGCTCAATCATGTTGTAGACAATCATTAAGAACATATATCTCGAAAAACCTTTATTTGGGCCCTCAAATTTGACCCGGAAGTTAAAAACTGCTAAAAATAGTAAATTGCCAAAATTGCCAGAAAACTGTCTTGGGCTAGTTGAAAAAGGTGTGTGGCCACCAATATCCACCTGGACCAATCCTCCCTCCTTAGGAAGCAATGGTCTCCATTGTGTTGAGTTCCCCGGGGACAGGGAAAAGCCTTTACTGAATATGCATCTTGTGAGTTGCTTGCCTTGTTGGAGACGTCATGTAGCTCAGTTTGTGGAAGTCTGTCACGAACCTGTTGAGGTTGAGGTTGTTCAACAAGTCGGGCTACATGAGAGGATGGTGCGCAAAAGGAATATTTGCACTTTGTTGCAACCTTGTCGATCTGCTTATGTTGGGTAGAAGGTGCTTAGGGCAAGGATGTAGTGGTTCCAGTGTCCTTATGTTCCCCTTTTGAACATATTGTGAAGAAGTTGAATTTTGCAGTATGAGATACTACCTTGCGGCACTTTTTAGGTGGAACAATAGTCTGAACTATCTCTAGTATTTTGTAGATATGACCCCCCAGAGAAACAATGACATTGCGAGGTCGAGACTCATAAACAACATGGAACTTCCACATATATGGTTCACCCAAGAGAACGTCAAATACATCCAGTGGGGCAACATCACATAATACCTCATGCTTGAAGGGATGGATGTTGTATGAAAATTGACATTGATGGCTGACATGGGGATCTCTTCCTTGGCGAAGCCACTCGATTTTGTATGGTTGCAGATGTGGTGTTGTTGACAATCCAAACTGTTTGATGACCTCTGCTGAGATGGCATTCTTCTGGCTTCTGCTATCAACAATAAAATGCAACGGGATCCCCTTCACCCACATCTGTCAATGAAAAAGGTGTTCCCCCTCTTTAGGATCTGTTGGTTCTTTTAGTTGAATTGCTGCAGTCATGACAATAGAAGTGGGGTCTGCGTCAATGATCTGTCCTTTACCATTATTTTCATAATCAAATTCTGAATTAGGGTTTGGCTCATTATCTTTGATCTCAGCCACCAATGACTTTTTTGAGCGACATTCATCGGTGTTGTGCCAGAGTCTTTTTTGGAAATCACACCATTTTCTAGTGTCCTTCTTTGTCTTCCCGTGACCCTTCTTTTTCTGTGGCTTGGATTGGTTTTCGGGAGACTGTTTGTTAGGGTTGTCTTTGTCATACTTTGGTTGTTACGGATTTACAGGCCCGAACTCCCGTTTGTTCTGGCGCCTGAATTTCTTCTTGATTTTAATATCATATTGATAGGTAGCACTGAGTGATGAGATGTACAAAAACTCCATTTTAGTTTTGATGTATCTGTGTACAGACCCACGGTATTTCAAAACCAAATGTCATTCGGAGTCTTTGATACCCATCTTGGTGTGCAAGGTATGGAAGGTATTAGTGAACTCCGGAACCGCTTGGCCCCTCTCTTGCCGTAGTGTGGTCCATCTCATGTACTGGTCCTCATAGTTGCCAATAGTGTAATATTGTTCCTTTACCGCATCCACAAAAAAATCCCAAGTGGGCTCAGCCCCATATATTCCAAACTCCTTTATCGAACTCCGCTCCCAGTAAGTTTACCACCAATGTTTGACATGTGGGAGATCATTAAGGAGCACGAAGATGATAATTTTCTCTGTCGGAAAAATTATGTACAGAGAAATAGCCTTCTAACAAATTTAACCATTTATCTAGGCCTTCCACATCTATCTGACCTTCAAATATAGGAATATCAAAATTGACCTGTACCTTAAAATGCGAGGTGCCTCCAAAGTGGTCGCTTGATGAAGATGTGCCTAATGCTATCGGGAGGTGTTGAAGGATGTGGGAATAATTATCCATCATTTCATCCCTCTGTCACATGAGATCTTTCTCAAGAAACAGAGTTATAGGATCATCTTCTCCATCATTTTTATTTTCTTTCACCATTGAGGGTTTCTTGGGTGTGCGAGAGCGATTGTCTTCAAGAGAGACAAGCTCAAGATCCAAATTTCTATACTCAAACATCGTCGGGGACATGCACTGAGATATCGCAGATATTCAATAATATAACAGAAATGTATCAGATATGCAACCATAAACACAAATATACACTAATACATGATTTCTATTAATCAAAGAAATGTACAGAGACTGTAAAAATACAGAGTGAGGACTCGCTAGAATGGTGGCAGCTTATCTCTAAGAAGAGATGTGACTGCTACTCGTATTCATAAGAAGATGATTACAATTAGGCTCTAAAGGCCTTTTTATGATAAACATGAATTCCAAAAACCTAACCTTATGAGATGAAGCACCAAAAGTCATGTTGGCCCCGTTTGGGTAAGTTAGTACATTAACTTCCCGGGGTCGTAACTTTTGCATACGATCTTTGTTTTAGGCGTATGGTAGCTCGTTCAAAAGGTATCATTGAGGAGATTCATTTTGGGGGACCAATCATGCCATAGGATATCATTGATAACCTATATCTTGAACAACCTTTATTTGGGCCCTAAAATTTGACACTTAAAACCTGCTAAACATAGTTAATTGTCAAAATTGCCAGAAAACTGTTTTGGGGCAGTCGAAAAAGGTGGGTGGCCATCGATATCCACCTAGACCAATCCTCCCTCCTTAGGAATCAATGGTATCCATTTTGTTGAATTCCCGGGGGAGAGTAAAAATTGTTTACTGAACATGCATCTTAGTGATCTACTTGCCTTGCTGGAGACATCATGTAGCTAAGTTTGTGGAGGTCTGTCATGAACCTGTTGAGGATGAGGTTGTTCAACAAGTTAGGCTACATGAGACGATGATGTGCAGAAGGAATCTTTGTGCTTTGCTGCAACCTTGTCGACCTGCTTCTGTTGGATAGAAGGTGCTTGGGGCGACGCTGTAGTGGTTCCAGTGTCCTTATGTTCCCCTTTTGAGCATATTGTGAAGAAGCTGAATTTTGTGGTATGAGATACTACCTTGCAGCACTTTTTATGTGGAACAGTAGTCAAAACTACCTCTGGTATTCTGTAGAGATGACCCCCCAGAGAAACAATGACACTATGAGGTCGAGACTCATAAACAACATGGCACTTCCACATATATGGTTGGCCCAAGAGAACATCACAGACATCCAGTGGTGCAACATCACATAATACCTCATCCTTGAAGGGTTGGATGTCATATGACAATCGACATTGTTGGCTGACACAGAGATCTCATCCTTGGTGAAGCCACCCGATGTTGTATGGTTGCGTGTGTGTTGTTGTTAAAAATCCCAACTGTTTGAGAACCTCTGCTGAGATGAGGTTCTTTTGGCTTCCACTATAAACAGTAAAATGCAGCGGGATCCCCTTTACCCACATCTATGAATGAAAAAGACGTTCCCCCTCTTTAGGATCTGTTGGTTCTTCTAGTTGAATTGCTGCAGTCATGAAAATAACAGTGGGGTCTGCGTCAATGATCTATCCTTTACCAGTATTTTCAGAATTAGAGTCTGAATCATGGTTTGGATCCTTGTCTTTGATCTCGACCACCAATGATTATTTTGACCAACATTCATCGGTGTTGTGCCAGGGGCTTTTGTGGAAATCACACCATTTTTCGGTGTCCTTCTTTGACTTCCCATGACCCTTCTTTTCCTGTGGATTGGACTGGTTTTTGGGAGACTATTTGTTAGGTTTGTCTTTGTCATACTTTGGTTGTTGCGGATTTGTAGGCCCGAAATCCTGTTTGTTCTAGTTCCTAAATTTCTTCTTGATTTTATCAACATATCGATAGGCAACACTGAGTGATGAGACGTCCAGAAAATCCATTTAAGTTTGGATGTATCTATGTAGAGCCCCATGGTATTTCAGAACCAAATGTCGTTCGTAGTCTTTGATACCCATCTTGGTGTGAAAGGTATGGAAGGTATTGGTGAACTCTGGAACTATTTGGCCCCTCTCTTGCCATAGTGTGGTCCATCTCATGTACTGGTCCTCATATTTGCCAACAGGGTAATACCGTTTCTTTACCGCATCCACAAAACAATCCCAACTGGGCTCAACCCCATATATTCTAGACTCCTCTGTGGAATTCTACTCCTAGTAAGTTTCCCAACAATGTTTGACATGGGGGAGAGCCTTAAGGAGCACAAAGATGATATTTTCTCTGTCAGAAAAATTATGAACAAAGAAATAACCTTCTAACAGATTTAACCATTTATCTAGGGCATCCACATCTATCTGACCTTCAAATATAGGAATATCAAAATTGACCTATACCTTAAAAGGCGAGGTTCCTCCAAAGTGGATGCTTGATGAAGATGTGTCTGATGCTATTGGGAGGCATTGTAGGATGTGGGAACAATTCTCCATCATTTCGTCTCTCTGTCACTTGAGAGCTTGCTCAAGCAACAGACTTATAGGATCGTCTGCTCCGTCATTTTTATTTTCTTCCACCATTGAGGGTTTCTTGGGTGTGTGAGAGTGATTGTATTCAAGAGAGACAAGCTCGAGACCCAAATTTCTATACTCGAACCTCGTCGGGGACATGCACTAAAAAAACGATCAAGAACAGCTTGCTCTGATACCATTGATCCGGATTATTTTCAACACAAAATGAGAGCGGAGATATAACAAAGAAATGCACCGAGATATCGAATATATTCAATAATATAACATAATTGTATCAGAGATGCAACCATAAACATAGATATACAGTAATACACGATTTATATTAATCAAAGAAATGTACAGAGATTGTAAAAATACAGAGTGAAGACTCGCTAGAATGGTGGCAGCTTATCTCTGAGAAGAGATGTGACCGCTACTAGCATTCATAAGAAGATAATTACAATGAGGATCTGAAGAAATTTTTACAATAAACGGTAATGCAAAAATCCATAGACATCCAAAAACCTAACCCTAGGAGATGAAGCGCCAAAAGTCATGTGGGCCCCATTTGGGTAAGTTAGTACATTAACTTCCCGGGGTCATAACTTTTCCATACGTTCTCTGTTTTAGGCGTATGATAGCTCGTTGGAAAGTATCATCGAGGAGATAAATTTTGGGGGATTAATAATGCCATAGGATATCATTGCAAACCTACATCTCAAAAAACCTTCACTTAGGCCATCAAATTTGATCCGAAAGTTAAAAACTGCTAAAAATAGTAAACTGTCAAAATTGCCAGAAAACTGTTTTGGCCCAGTTGGAAAAGGTAGGTAGCCATCGATATCCACCTGGATCAATCCTCCCTCCTTAGGAAGCAATGGTATCCATTGCATTGATTTATTGGGGGAGAGGGAAAAGCATTTACCGAATCTGCATCTTGGTGAGCTCTTTGCCTTGCTGGAGATGTCGCACTGCTCAATTTGTGGAAGTTTGTCATGAAGATGTTGAGGCTAAGTCTGTTCAACAAGTTGGACTACATGAGAGGATGGTGTGCAGAAGGAAACTTTGCACTTTGTTGCAACCTTGGCGACCTGCTTCTATTGGGTAGAAGGCGCTTGGGGTGAGGCTATAGTGGTTCCAGTGTCCTTATGTTCCCCTTTTAAACATATTGTGAAGAAACTGAATTTTGCAGTCTGAGATACTACCTTGTGACACATTTTAGGTTGAAATGTAGTCAGAACTACCTTTAGTATTTTGTAGATATGACCCACCAGAGAAACAATGACACTGCGAGGTCAAGACTCATAAATAGCATGGCACTTCCACATATATGGTTGGCCCAAGAGAATGTCACAGACATCCAGTGGGGAAACATCACATAATACCTCATCCTTGAAGGGCTAGATGTTGTATGACAATCGAGAGTGTTGGTTGACACAAATATCTCGTCCTTGGCGAAGCCACCTGATGTTGTATGGCTGCGGGTGTGGTGTTGTCGACAATCCCAACTATTTTACGACCTCTCCTAAGATGAGGTTCTTCTGGCTTATGCTATCAACAATTAAATGCAGTGGGATCCCCTTCACGCACATCTGTGAATGAAAAATGTGTTCCCCCTCTTCAGGATCTGTTGGTTCTTCTGGTTGAATTGTTGCAGTCACAAAAATAACAGTGGGGTCTGCGTCAATGATTTGTCCTTTACCGGTATTTTTAGAATTAGATTATGAATCAAGGTTTGGCTCCTTGTCTTTGATCTCAGCCACCAATGAATTTTTTGAGCGACATTCATCAGTGTTGTGCCAGGGGATTTTATGGAAATCACACCATTTTCCGGTGTCCTTCTTTGTCTTCCCGTGACCCTTCTTTTCCTGTGGCTTGGACTAGTTTTTAGGAGACTATTTTTTAGGGCTGTCTTTTTCATACTTTGGTTGTTACAGATTTTCAAGCCCGAACTCCCATTTGTTCTGGTTCCTAAATTTCTGCTCTATTTTAACAGCATATCGATAGGTAGCACCGAGTGATGAGATGTCCAGAAACTCCATTTTCAGTTTGGATGTATTTGTGTAGAGCCCCACGGTATTTCAAAACAAAATTTCATTCAGAGTCTTTGATACCTATCTTGGTGCGCAAGGTATGGAAGGTATTGGTGAACTCCGGAACCGCTTGGCCCCTCTCTTGCAGTAGTGTGGTCCATCTCATGTATTGGTCCTCATAGTTGCCAACAGGGTAATACTGTTCCTTTATCGCATCCACAAAAAAATCCCAAGTGGGCTCAGCCCCATATATTCCAGACTCCTTTGTGGAACTCTGCTCCCAGTAAGTTTCCTATCAATGTCTAACATGGGGGAGATCCTTAAGAAGCGCGAAGATGATATTTTCTCCGTCAGAAAAATTATGAACAGAGAATTAACCTTCTAACAGATTTACCCATTTATCTAGGGCATCCACATCTATCTGACCTTCAAATATAAGAATATCAAAATTGACCTGTACCTTAAAAGGTGAGGTTCCTCCAAAGTGGCCACTTGATTAATATGCGCCTGATGCTATCGGGAGGTGTTGAAGGACGTGGAAAAAATTCTCCATCATTTCGTCCATCTATCGGGTGAGAGCTTGCTCAAGCAACAGACTTATAGGATCGTCTACTCCATCGTTTTTCTTTTCTTCTACCATTGAGGGTTTCTTGGGTGTGTGAGAGGGATTGTCTTCAAGAGAGACAAGCTCGAGACCCAACTTTCTATACTCAGACCTCGTCAGGGACTTGCACTGAAAAAACGATCAATAACAACCAGCTCTGACACCATTGATCCAGATTATTTTTGGCACAAAATGAGAGTGGAGATATAATAAAGAAATGTAATGAGATATCATAGATATTCAATAATATAACAAAAATGTATCAGAGATGCAACCATAAACACAGATATATAGTAATACACGATTTCTATTAATCAAAGAAATGTATAGATACTGTAAAAATACAGAGTGGAGACTTGCTAGAATGGTGGCAGCTTATCTCTGAGAAGAGATGTGACCGCTACTCGCATTCATAAGAAGATGATTAAAATGAGGCTATGAAGGCATTTTTACAATAAACAGGAATGCCAAAAGCCTTAGACATCCAAAATCCTAACCCTAGGACATGACGCACCAAAAGTCATGTGAGCCCCGTTTGGGTAAGTTAGTACATTAACTTCCTTGGGTTGTAACTTTTGCATAGAATCTCCATTTTAGGCATATGATAGCCCATTGGAAAAGTATCGTCGAGGAGATTCATTTTTGGGGATCTATAATGTTGTAGGAAATCATTGAGAACCTCGATATCGAAAAACCTTCATTTGGGCCCTCAAATTTGACCCAGAAGTTAAAAGCTCCTAAAAATAGTAAATTGTCAAAATTGCCAGAACATTGTTTTGGGCGAATTCGAAAAGGTGGGTAGCCACCGATATCCACTTGGATCAATTCTCCTTCCTTAGGAAGCAATTTTCTCCATTGATTTGAGTTCCCGAGGGAGAGGGAAAAGTGTTTACTAAATATGCATCTTTGTGAGTTGCTTACCTTGCTGGAGACGTCGCACTACTCAGTTTTTGGAAGTCTGTCATGAACCTGTTGAGGTTGCGACTGTTCAACAAGTCAGGCTACATGAGAGGATGGTGTGCAGAAGGAATCTTTTCTCTTTGTTGCAACCTTGTCAACCTTCTTTTGTTGGGTAGAAGGTGCTTGGGGTGAGGCTGTAGTGGTTCTAGTGTCCTTATGTTCCCCTTTTGAACATATTGTGAAGAAGCTGAATTTTGCAGTATGAGATACTACCTTGCGGCACTTTTTAGGTGGAATAGTAGTCGAAACTACCTCTGGTATTCTGTAGAGATGACACCCCAGAGAAACAATGACACTGCGAGGTTGAGACTCATAAAAAACATGGCGCTTCCACATATATTCTTGGCCCAAGAGAACGTCACACACATCTAGTGGGGCAACATCACATAATACCTCATCCTTGAAGGGTTGGATGTCGTATGACAATCGACACTGTTGGTTGAGATGGAGATCACGTCCTTGGTGAAGCCAGCCGATGTTGTATGGTTGCGGGTGTGGTGTTGTCGAGAATCCCAACCGTTTGATGAACTCTACTGAGATGAGGTTCTTCTAGCTTCCGCTATCAACAATAAAATGCAGCGGAATCCCCTTCACCCATCTATGAATGAAAAAGGTGTTCCCCCTCTTCAGGATCTGTTGGTTCTTCTAGTTGAATTGTTTCAGTCGTGACAATAGCAGTGGAGTCTGCGTCAATGATCTGTCCTTTACTAGTATTTTCAGAATTAGATTCTGAATCAGGGTTTGGCTCCGATCTCGTCCACCTATGACTATTTTGAGAGACATTCATTGGTGTTGTGCTAGGGGATTTTGTGGAAATCACACCATTTTTTGGTGTCCTTCTTTGTCTTCCTGTGATCCTTCTTTTCCTGTGGCTTGGTCTGGTTTTTGGGAGACTATTTGTTAGGGATGTCTTTTTCATACTTTGGTTGTTGCGGATTTGCAAGCCTGAACTCCCTTTTGTTCTAGTGCCTGAATTTCTGCTCGATTTTAACAACATATCGATAGGCAGCACCAAGTGATGAGATGTCCAGAACCTCCATTTCAGTTTGGATGTATCAATGTAGAGGCCCACAGTATTTCAGAACCAAATGTTGTTTAGAGTCTTTAATACCCAACTTGGTGCACAAGGTATGGAAGGTATTGGTGAACTCTGTAACCGCTTGGCCCCTCTCTTGTCACAATGTGGTCCATCTCATGTACTGGTCCTCATAGTTGCCAAAAGGGTAATACTGTTCCTTTACTGCATCCACAAAAAACTCCCAAGTGGGCTCAACCCCATATATTCCAGACTCCTTTGTGGAACTCTGCTCCCAGTAAGTTTCCCACCAATATTTGACATGGGGGAGAGCCTTAAGGAGGGTGAAGATTATATTTTCTCTGTCAGAAAAATTATGAACAGAGAAATAACCTTCTAAAAGATTTCACCATTTATCTAGGGCATCCACATCTATTTGACCTTCAAATATAGGAATATCAAAATTGACATGTACCTTAAAAGGAAATGTGCCTCCAAAGTGGTTTCTTGATGAATATGCGCCTGATTCTATCGAGAGGCATTGAAGGATGTGGGAAAAAGTCTCCATCATTTCGTCCCTCTGTCGCGTGAGAGCTTGCTCAAGCAACAGACTTATAGGATCGTTTGCTCCATCGTTTTTCTTTTATTCCACCATTGAGGGTTTCTTGGATGTGTGAGAGAGATTGTATTCAAGAGAGACAAGATAGAACCCAACTTTATATACTCAAAACTCGTTAGGGACATGCACTAAAAAAATGATCAAGAACAACCTGCTCTGATACCATTGATCCAGATTATTTTCGGCACGAAATGAGAGAGGAGATATAATAAAGAAATGCACTGAGATATCATAGATATTCAATAATATAACAGAAATGTATCAGATATGAAACCATAAACATAGATATACAGTAATACATGATTTCTATTAATCAAAGAAATGTACAGAGACTGTAAAAATACAGAGTGAAGACTCGCTAGAATGGTGGCATCTTATCTTTGAGAAGAGATGTGACCGCTACTCGCATTCATAAGAAGATGATTACAATGAGGCTCTGAAGGCCTTTTTACAATAAATAGGAATTCCAAAAACCCTAGAAATCCAAAAACCTAACCCTAGGAGATGAAGCACCAAAAGTCATGTGGGCCCCGTTTGGGTAAGTTAGTACATTAACTTCTCGGGGTCGTAACTTTTGCATACAATCTTCGTTTTAGGCGTATGATAGCTCGTTGGAAAGGTATCATCGAGGAGATTCATTTTTGGGGCTCCATAATGACATAACATATCATTGAGAACCTTTATCTAGAAACACCTTCATTTGGGCCCTCAAATTTGACTCGGAAGTTAAAAACTGCTAAAACTAGTAAATTGCCAAAATTGCCAGAAAACTGTTTTGGGCCATTTGGAAAGGGTGGGTGGCCACCGATATCCACCTAGATAAATCCTCCCTCCTTAGGAAGCAATGGTATCCATTTTGTTGAGTTCCTCGGGGAGAGGGAAAATCGTTTATTGAATCTGCATCTTGGTGAGTTGCTTGCCTTGCTGGAGACGTCATGCTTCTCAGTTTGTGGAAGTCTGTCAAGAACCTGTTGAGGCTGAGGTTGTTCAACAAGTCAGGATACATGAGAGGATAGTGTGCGGAAGGAATATTTGTGCTTTGCTGCAACATTTTCGACCTGCTTCTGTTGGGTAGAAGGTTCTTGGGGCGAGGCTATAGTGGTTCCAGTGTCCTTATGTTCCCCTTTTGAATATATTGTGAAGAAACTGAATTTTGCAATATGAGATACTACCTTCCAACACTTTTTAGGTGGAACAGTAGTCGGACCTACCTCTGGTATTCTGTAGAGATGACCCCCAAGAGAAACAATGACACTGCGAGGTTGAGACTCATAAACAGTATGGTGCTTCCACATATATGGTTGGACCAAGAGAACGTCACAGACATCCAGTGGGGAAACATCACATAATACCTCATCCTTGAAGGGTTGGATGTTGTATGACAATCAACACTACTGGCTGACACAGAGATCTTGTCCTTGGTGAAGCCACCCGATGTTGTATGGTTGCGAGTGTGGTGTTGTTGACAATCCCAACTATTTGATGACCTCTGCTGAGATGAGGTTCTTATGGCTTCCGCTATCAACAACAAAATGCAGCGAGATCCCCTTTACCCACATCTGTGAATGAAAAAGGCATTCCCTCTCTTTCAGATTTGTTGGTTCTTCTGGTTGAATTGTTACAATCACGACAATAGCAGTGGGTTTTGCGTCAATGATCTGTGCTTTACCAGTACTTTCAGCATCAGGTTTTGAATCAGGGTTTGGCTCCTTGTCTTTGATCTCGACCACCAATGACTATTTTGAGCGACATTCATTGGTGTTGTGCCAGGAGATTTTGTAGAAATCACACCATTTTCTGGTGTCCTTCTTTGTCTTCCCATGACCCTTATTTTCTTGTGGATTGGATTGGTTTTAGGGAGACTTTTTATTAGGGTTGTCTTTGTCATACTTTGGTTGTTTCGGATTTGCAGTCCTGAACACTCATTTGTTCTAATGCCTGAATTTCTGCTCGATTTTAACAACATATAGATAGGCAGCACTGAGTGATGAGATGTTTAGAAACTCCATTTCAACTTGGATGTATCTGTGTAGAGCCCCACGGTATTTCAGAACCAAATGTCATTCGGAGTATTTGATGCCCAGCTTGGTGTGCAAGGTATGGAAGGTATTGGTGAACTCCAAAACTGCTTGGCCCCTCTCTTGTCGTAGTGTGGTCCATCTCATGTACTGGTCCTCATAGTTGCCAACAGAGTAATAATGTTCCTTTACTGCATCCACAAAAAAATCCCAAGTGGGCTCAGCCCCATATATTCCAGACTCCTCTGTGGAACTTTGTTCCCATCAAGTTTCCCACCAATGTTTCACATGGGGGAGAGCCTTAAGGAGTGTGAAGATGATATTTTCTCTTTCAAAAAAATTATGAACAGAGAAATAACCTTCTAACATATTTAACCATTTATCTAGGGCATTCACATCTATCTGACCTTCAAATATAGGAATATCAAAATTGACCTGTACCTTAAAAGGCAAGGTGCCTCCAAAGTGGCCACTTGATGAAGATGTGCCTGATGCTATCTGGAGGAATTGAAGGATGTGGGAAAAATTCTCCATCATTCCGTCCCTCTATCGCATGAGAGCTTTCTCAAGCAACAAACTTATAGGGTCGTCTGCTCCGTCGTTTTTATTTTCTTCTTCCATTGAGGGTTTCTTGGGTGTGCTAGAGTGATTGTCTTCAAGAGAGACAAGCTCGAGATCCAACTTTCTATACTCAGACCTCATCGAGGACATGCACTGAAAAAATGATCAAGAACAACCTGCTCTGATACCATTGATCCGGATTATTTTCGGCATGAAATGAGAGCGGAGATATAATAAATAAATGCACTGAGATATCGCAGATATTCAATAATATAACATAAATGTATCATATATGCAACCATGAACACAGATATACAGTAATACATGATTTCTATTAATCAAAGAAATGTACAGAGACTGTAAAAATACAGAGTGAAGACTCGCTAGAATGGTGGCAGCTTATCTCTGGGAAGAGATGTGACCGCTACTCGCATTCTTAAGAAGATGATTACAATGAGGCTCTGACGACATTTTTACAATAAAAATAAATGTCAAAAACCCTAGACATCCAAAAACCTAACCCTAGGAGATGAAGCGCCAAAAGTCATGTGGGCCCCGTTTGGGTAAGTTAGTACATTAACTTACTGGGATCGTAACTTTTGCGTACGATCTTCGTTTTAGGAGTATGATAGCTTGTTGGAAAGGTATCATAGAGGAGATTATTTTGGGGGGCTCAATAATTCCATTTGGAAAAATTGAGAACCTTGATCTCGAAAAACATTCATTTGGAACCTCAAATTTGACCTGGAAGTTAAAAACTACTAAAAATAGTAAATTGCCAAAATTGCCAGAAAACTATTTTGGGCCAGCTGGAAAAGGTGGGTGGCAACCTATATCCACCTGGATCATCCAACCAGGCCTCGAATCAAGTAATAAATCACGTATTCTGAGAGAAAATCATCCTCCTGAACCAAGACCATACCAATGGTCAACTCTGCAGTGGCCAAGTACAGTAAGAAATATTTATTATAATTGGGTGGCTAAAGAAGAGGGGCAGATGTGAGGGCGCATTTCAATGCTCTGAAAGAGAACTGAGTGGCTTCATCCCAATTAAAAGGAATGTCCTTCTTCAGTAAATGCATGAAACCCTTTGTGATCTCGGCATAATTTGCGATGAAACACCGTAAAAAAAATTATTTTCTCTGTAAACTCTGAAGTTGAGGGACTGTGCATAGGGGAGGCAACTGAACTATCACCTCAACATTTAGAGTATCAATCATGATCCCTATTTTTAAAACTATGAAACCTAGAAGACGACTTGACGTTACGCAAAAACTGCATTTGTTTGGATTCAAGTGAATCTGGTTGTAGCGAGATCGCTCAAAGATGAGTCAGAGGTGTGTGGGATGATAAACTCTCTTGCGATATCGTGATGCTAAATCATCAAGATAAGCCTTGACTACCTATTTGAGATCATGGAAAGAAAAAGACATGGACTGCTAAAAATTAGTTCCATCATTTTTCAAACCGATAGTCATCTTTCAATAAGTGAATTTACCCCATGGACAAATGAAAGCGATTTTGTGTTGGTCTTCAAGTTTGATCTGTATCTGATTGTATCCCGAAAAACCATCCATAAAAGAAAAGGCCTTGCAACCTACGCATTCATTGACTATCTGGTCAATAAATGGCATGGGGAAATTATCCTTTGGACATGCCTTGTTGAAATCACGGAAGTCCGTACATACGTGAATCGTACCCTATTTTTTGTTGACTGGCACAAGATTTGACACCCATTGAGTCAATTGATCGGGGTAGATGAAACCATATTTGAGTAGTTTCTCTACTTCGGCCTTAATAGTTGCTGCTTTCCTAGGATTAACTGGATGAAGCTTCTGCCGGATCGGCTTGGCATCAGGATATGTCGTGATTTCATGTTCAACGATTCTTGGATCTATGCCTGGAATTTCCTCGTAAGACCAGGAAAATACGTCATGGAATTCTTTAAATAAATCCTTGTAGATTTGAATCTCCTAGGGAGAGCAGTCCACTCCGATGAAGGCATTCTCCATGAGGCCAGGGGTTTAGGAGATATCAATAGGTATCGTTTTAGTGATGGTTTCCATATTTCCTTCCACATAAACAATGTGCGTAGCCAAACGATTGATAGGACAAGCCCTATCTCCAGTCATAGTTAGAGTGAATTCACCTGCTTCAATTCTTCTTAACTCTGGGAGAAAGTAAGATCTGTGATGGAGATCATCCCAAGGTCTGTCCGAACTAGTCATTGCCTCAATAATCACCTCATCTGAGGGAAAGACCAAGTCTAAAGAATCAGTATCGGTGGGTCTCGAGCTTGTCTCTCTTGAAGACAATCTCTCTCGCACACCCAAGAAACCCTCAATGGCAGAAGAAAAGAAAAACGACGGAGCAGACGATCCTATCAATTTGTTGCTTGAGCAAGCTCTCACGCAACAGAGGGACGAAATGATGGAGAATTTTTCCCACATCCTTCAATGCTGCCGATAGCATCAGGCGCATCTTCATCAAGCGGCCACTTTGGAGGCACCTTGACTTTCAAGGTACAAGTTAATTTTGATATTCCTGTATTTGAAGGACAGATAGATGCAGAAGCCCTAGAAAAATGGTTAACTCTGCTAGAAGGTTATTTCTCTGTTCACAATTTTTCTGACAAAGAAAAGATCACCTTTGCA
>ML841922.1:3931-15202 GCA_009831015.1 Picea engelmannii
TTGTGTTTCAGTCTGCCTTGTTGTGTGTTTCTTTACATTGGTTTTTCTCTTTTTGCAAATTTGCTTTTTCTGTTAAAGTGATAGCATCTCAGCCTGTCAGAGACTCTGGTTGTCAGTACCAGAAGCCTTTTTTCAGGACTAGACTGTCTGTGTGTGAATTTATCTCCTGCTTAGGTTTAGCCCGCGGGTACCCGCGCTCTGTAGTGGAACAACACGCGGTTACACGCGTGCTGTCTTGGTGACAGCCGCGGGTCTTTTAGGTAGCTTTTCAGCTTGGGTGGGGCAGTCATCCCCTCCTGTGGTGAGAAGAGCTCCTCTCAGGAGTTTAGAGTCTGGGGCTGCACAGTCAGCAGGTTAGGGCATTTCTCCCTTAGCTTGTACTTGTTATTTGATTTTGTGATAGAAAAGACAAAAGAGAAAATATTTGTTTCATGGTTTTTAGGCAAGTGTTCGAATCGGTGTTGTCTTGATTGCTTTTCAACATTTTTGTGCTCTGATTCTGTTTGCGATCTGCGCTTTAAGCCAGAGTTTTCTTTTCATTCTCTTGGTTTTCATCTTGTCATCATTTTCCTAGTTGCGTTATTTTGCAATAAATAAATTTTTTTTTTCCCTCTTTTTTCATTATCTTCTTGGTTTGAAGATTTTGTTGTTGGGTCAGTAGCTCGGAAAGAAGTCTTTTGCATAAGTTTTTTCAGTACAGTTCAAAGTATAAGTAGCTCACAGATCTGAGCGAAAATTCTGTAGGATTGCTGCATAAAATCTTGTGAAAGTTGAAAAGAAAAGAAAAATAATCTTTTTGAAAAGTTGTTGGTTTTGCATTGTTTGAAGAAGTTTTGTTTCCAAGCATTTTTTGTGCATTTTGCTTTGAGTCTGTTTTACACACCATCAGTTTCACTCTCGCACCTTGTGACTTAATAAGCCCATTAAAAGCAATGCTAAATAAAATCAAGTAGAATTTTCTGTTTGTAGGGTGCATACACTAGCTCAGGATAGGGCCTTGGAATAGGTTGGAGAGTAAATTCTCCAAGGCCACCTAAACTAAACATTGGAGTCTGTCATTTAGGGAGTGTAGAAGCCCAGTTACGGAAAGTTATTCAGGACCCCCCTCTAACAAAGGGGCTAAACACAAGGTCGCGTAAGGAAAGGCAGTGGAGATAACCCCTCCAAAGCTGGACTGAATGTGGTGGAGAACACATATAGAGGATCTGTTAAGGGATTCCGTCGTTAGCATTTTCCACGGAGCTTCATGGGTCTCGAATCTGTTCGAGGTCCTCAGTTGTCTTCCGGACCATTTTCTCTTGATACCCTTGACAGGTTTCAGGCTTGATACCTTGCTCATTGTGGTCTTCGGACTGTCGACTGTACCCGCCTGATAGCTATTCACGTGCTGACAAACTAGTTGCCAATCTTTTCTAGGGACATACACAGGTGACTGCGGGGGTATACCGCGGTACCTAGGACAGACTTCGGACCAACGCTTTGCAGAGTAGACCCGGAGGGTGCTTCCATATTCGAGTTGCACTTGCACCGATAAGGTACTCTAGTGTTGGTTGTGGTAACTGTTCTTCCTACTAATATAGTGCTTGCTTGATTTATCTTCTAGGGGCTTTCTATTAGTGCGTGTTACTATTTGTTCGTGTAGAATACCTTAGCGTGTCGTGAATATTCTCACACAGTGGAGGATTCAAAGCTCCACCGGTCAAGAAGGCTTCTGGGCCTGCCACCGGTTATCCTGGAGCCACCCCCGCCACCACTGAGGTGGAGGCTTGACCATCTTGGGTCTTTCGAAGCAAACGGGGCTTTCGACCCCGAACAACCCCCCGAGGAATCGACCGCCAATATTGGATTGGTTGAAACCTCAGACGCTGATTTTGGGCCGGACATTATTGTGCCAATTCAATTTTATGAAAGCCTATCGGCGCCTAACCCAGTTATGGAACAAATCACTTCCTTTGGGACTTCTTCCATTCCCATCACTATTGTTACCACAGGAGACGCTTCTCCTAACTTGCCTTTGTCGGCGGTCTAGGCCACCACAGTCTCGGCTGCAACTACGTCGCACAGTGGACCAACGCCATCTATCGTGGCGGCCACACCTCTTTACACACCTAGTGCGACAGGCGCTCCGTTTTCATACGGTATGCCTAGTTCAGGTACCAGTCCTGTACTCACCTCCTCAAATTTACAGACTTTGGGTCTGGGGGCAGGGAGTTATAACACTCCTCTGCAAGGTCAACTCAGGGGCATTTCAGTCCCTTTCAATGCTTTTCCTTATGCTAGAGGCCATATCCCTCCTTCGTCCCCTTCACTCAGTGGATCGCATCAGCAGTCTACCGGGCAGCCTACACATACAAGTCCTTTTGGAGCCGGGAGTCAAGGAACACCTGCGCAAACTCAGCCGGTAGGTTCGTCACCGTTTCTCTGGAACGGGTCGTTCGGTAATAACACTTTAACATCCGCTGCTTTCCCATCTGGGGGCACACCTGTTTTTGTACAGTTTACTCCGGCACAGGGTACTATTCCTGCACTGGGGGCACATATACCAGGACCTTGGAACTCAGCACAAGGATTCGTTCCATCATCCGGAATGCCAGTCTGGGGAAACTCTTTCCATAGCCAATGGAACCCCGGACATGCCTCTATGCCTCTTCCCACAGGACCGGCATGGGGGAATCCTTCCCAAAGTCCCTCAAATACGATGAATGCCCAACATCTTATGTCCTTCATGGGGAATCAGCAAATGATGTCTCCTCAAATGCAAAACCCTTACGCTGGTCAAGGCCAAGGTTTCTACCAAAACCCTAGCCAGCAACAAAAATTTTCCTGGCAACTTGGTGCCAGTCAAACCCCAGGACCCTTTTATCCCGGCTATCAGCAGCAACCTAAACTACCTTTCTTGGCAACATTACACTTGCCGGATTTAACACGGTTGTTGAATGATCCTATCTTTCACGATCCCCGTTGGCCTCCTATGCCGACGAAGTTGCCTTCGGACATCCCAAAGTTCAAGGCCAAACCCAATGAAGATACGGGTGATCATGTGACCACTTTCCACTTATGGTGTTCATCTAACTCACTGAAAGATGACTCCGTCCAGTTGCGATTGTTTCAACGCACTCTTATAGGGAGTGCCGCGAAATGGTACATAGAGCTTGACCGCTCACGATATTCCTTTTTTGGCGAACTCGCTATGGCTTTCCTTAACCATTTCCAGTTACCTGTGAGATACGACGCCGGCACAGAGTTGCTGGCCAATTTCGAGCAGACATCAGCGGACCATATCTCGGATCATATTCGAGAGTGGCGATGCCGAAAGAGTCTTATCAAAGTACCCGTCCCACCAGCATTCCTACTAGAGTGGTTCCTTAAGTCTTTAGTTCCGCAATTATCCAAAGACGTCGCAACTTCAGGGGTTTTCTCTGAGGAAGAAGCCATCATGAGAGCTCAACAGTTTGAGCTTATCTACTCTCAGTCTGGTCTATTGTACACCATCCTCCCGGATGCACCACGCTCGATTCTGGACAAAACCAGACAGAGAGCCGGACCACATGCCGATGGTATAGTGGGTTCGGCACAAACTAAGCCCGCTGAGCAATTGACAAAACAATTGCAGCAGTTATCGATACAACACTCAGCGGCCAACCAGACTACTGCTTTGGCTGCTCCTCCTACTCAAACATCGGAAGTACACTCCGTACAGACAACTAACCCAAAGGCCAACTAGCAGCCCAAGGGGAAGAAAAAACAACGTAAGAAGAGTAAGGGGGATAAAAAACCAAATGATAAGGCTGGCGAGGGCACCACATAAAAGAGGAAGGCGAGGTATCCGTGCAACCTTTGTGCGTAAGACCACCCAACCCATTTATGCCCTCGACTTGCAGAGGCCCAGAAGTTTGTCACACAACACCAGCAAGCCGTGTTGACTAACCCTTTTCAACATGGGCAGAATTTAACTCAAGCCCCTGCGAGTGGCGAAGGGGGAATCCATGAAAACTGCCCTCCCCCAAACAATTCATCTTCCGCAAATGTATACATGATGAAAAGTGACACTTTCATTGCGACTAGAGCTCACGATTATAGCAAAACAAGTGCTCCTGAGAAGGTCAAAGAAGCCGAGATCCCATCTCTTCCTCTACAGATTGAGAAGACGTTGGGCGAAATAATGACGCGCATCCCAAAAGGTGTGTTCAAAAGGGCTTCTCATAATCCAAACGCAAGGGCCGCCCATAACTACTCTGTGGTGGAAGATTTATCACAAACCCCTTGTGCTATGTCTGCTTTGGAGGTCCTCCAAAGTTGCCCTGCTCAGAGGAAAGCCTTGTTGACTGCTTTGGGCTCTACAGAGACTTGTAACCCGGGAACGATCATGTTAGATACGACTGACTTGAAACCTCATTTGCCTTACCATGTCACATTTCAAATAGTAGTGTCTCACCCCACGAAAACCTTTACATGAAATATCTTCCGCACGGTGGTAGACGAGGGCGCTTCGACTTGCGTTATGTCGTTAGCATGCTGGAAAGCCATTGGTCAACCTGAGTTGTCTCCGTCACCTACTCTTCTCACTGTGTTCGATGGTCGTTCTTTCCGACCGTATGGCATCATCCCTTCTTTCCCTATTCAGTTAGGGGGGAAGACCGTGTGCGTCAAAGTAGAGGTAGTCGATGCCCCCATCAATTACAATCTCTTGTTGGGTTGTAGTTGGACTTATGCAATGCAAGCGGTGGTCGCTACAATCTTTCGTGTCCTATTGTTTCCACATGAAGGCCGGATAGTGACTATTGATCAGCTATCCTTCTCTCGACCTGACCCAGCCTTGGGGGCATCCACGGTTCCCATGGTAGATAATCCTCAGCCGGTGTCATCAACATAGGAGTTGGGTTGTGTCCATCTTTGATGGGTACTTTTGATTACCCACCTCCTCAAGGCAATGTCAAGTTTATATCGACTCACCACAAGGCTGAGATTTTCCATGTTTCGTCGTTCTGCACGACTTACTTTCAGGATCCGTGGACTCTTCCTTCCCCATCAGACATGATGGATGCGACAGGGCATGCGGGCATGTCTACGCCCTTCTCGACCGCTGAAGTAGCGTACTCTTTGGTTCAACAAACTTTAGCTACTCCTGATCCGATTCCCGCACCAGAGTCAGATCCACTCTTTGAGCCTATCTGGGCTCAGGATTCTCTTTTCGATACCGATTCGTTAGACTTAGTCTTGCCTTTTGACGAAGCCATTATCGAAGCAATGATTGGTCCGGACAAACCCTGGGAAGATCTTCATCACAGATCATACTTCCTCCCGGAGTTACACCGAATCGAAGTAGGAGAATTCACTATCACCATGATGGGAGATCAGCCTTGTCCCATTAACCTCTTAGCTACACAGGATATTTATGCTGAGGGCAACATGGCGACTATCGCTGAAACGATGCCTATCAATATCTCCCGAACCCCCGGCGTTGTGGAGAATGTCTTCGTCGGAGCGGATTGCTCCCCCGAAGAGATTCAGATTTACACGGATCTTTTCAAAGAATTCCGCGACGTTTTTGCTTGGTTTTATGAGGAAATGCCAGGCATCGATCCAAAAATTGTCGAACATGAGATCATTACATATCCGGACGCAAAGCCAGTTCGACAGAAACTTCGTCCAGTTAATCCAAGGAAAGCAACAACTATCAAAGCTAAAGTTGAGAAATTGCTTAAGGCCGGGTTCATATACCCTATCCACTTGACTGAATGGGTGTCAAATCCCGTGCCAGTCGATAAAAAATAAGGCACAATTCGTGTCTGTACCGATTTCCATGATTTGAATAAAGCATGTCCGAAAGATAATTATCCAACCCCATTCATCGGCCAGATCATTGATGAGTGCACCGGTTGTGAAGCCTTTTCATTCATGGATGGTTTCTCAGGTTATAACCAAATCCAAATCAAACCTGAGGATCAACACAAAACGACATTCATTTTCCCGTGGGGTACATTCGCCTATCGAAAAATGCCTTTTGGTCTCAAGAACATTGGAGCCACTTTCCAGCGGGCCATGTCTTTTGCGTTTCACTATCTCAAACATATAGTCGAGGCATATCTAGATGACTTAGCATCACGCTCTCGCAAGCGAAAGGATCATCCTACACACCCCAGACTCATCTTTGAACGCTGCCTCTACTTCCAGATTCACTTGAATCCCAACAAGTGCAGCTTTTGCGTCACGTCAGGACGTTTGTTAGGTTTCATAGTTTCAACAACGGGGATCATGGTTGATCCTCTTAAGGTGGAGGCAATAGTCCAGTTGCCCCCCCCACGCACAATTTTACAACTTCAATGTCTTCAAGGTAAGGCGAACTTCTTACGACGCTTCATCGCCAACTATGCCGAAATCACCAAGGGCTTCATGCGTTTACTGAAGAAAGACGTTCCTTTTCTCTAGGACGAAGCCGCGCAACGCTCTTTCGACGCGTTGAAACACGCCCTTATAACCGCACCTCTGCTAAGACCACCGAATTATAACAAATATTTCCTATTATATCTGGCTGCCGCAGAGTCAACCATAGGCATGGTTTTAGTTCAGGAAGATGATTCGTTTTTTGAATACGTGATCTATTACCTGAGCCGAGGCCTCGTAGTACTGGAACTTAATTATACACATCTCGAAAAACTTGCGTTGGCAGCTATACATGCTGTTCAACGGTTCCGTCACTATGTTCTGTTTCGTAAGACCACTGTCGTTGCCGTCGTGAATCCATTTCGGTACATGTTGACACGACGAGTTATCGGCGACAAAACCAGTAGATGGATGGTTATCCTCTAAGAGTTATACTTAGATTTCGTTTCAGCGAAGTCCAAGAAGTCGCTGGTCTTCGCAGAACTTATTTCGGAACTTCCGGTTGAGTCAGGTGAAGTTGTGCCTGAGGAATCGCCTATCCGGGGTGATATGTTTTTAATCGAATCATCTGATCCTTGGTATGGAGATATACTGATCTATCTCCAGACTTTGAAGTGTCCTACCTCTGCTTCTCGTGATGAGCGTCGGCGGATACGCCATCAGGCCAAGCACTATCTTATCCTCAATGATACTTTGTATCGGAGAGGTGTAGACTGTATCTTGCGTCGATGTCTCACTCATGAGGAGGCCATCATAGTGCTCAATGATTGTCATACAGGAGCTTGTGGCGGTCACTTGTCCGGTTGGCAACAACCCAAAAGATTTTACGAGCAGTTTACTTCTGGCCCACGCTTATTAAAGATTGTATTGAGTCGGTCAAGAAGTGCCATCCGTGCCAAATCTTCTCACGGAAGATGAGGGCACATCCAGCTCCGATGTTTCCTGTTATCACCATCGGTCCCTTCACCAAGTGGGGGATTGATTACACTACTTGCAACCTCCTGTCAGCCAGGGGGCACCGCTACATCATTGTGGCTGTCGACTACTTTACTAAGTGGGTCGAAGCCATGCCGACGTTCAAAGATGATGGAGAGACTGCAATTCTCTTCTTATTTAACCAGATTATAGCACGATTCGGAGTCCCGAGAGAGATTGTCACTGACCATGGCAGTCACTTTCAGAATCAAATGATGTCCGAGTTAGTATCAAAGCTTGGGTTACGGCAAGAACACTCATCACCCTATTATCCCCAAGCCAATGGGCAAGTGGAAGCTGTTAACAAAACGCTTAAAACAATGCTACAGCGAACCATCAACTCAGCCAAATCCAATTGGCATTTGATGTTATACTCGACATTATGGGCTTACCGAATGTCCGTTAAAACTGCAACCGGTTTCTCACCTTTCCAACTCATTTACGGGCTGGAGGCAGTCTTGCCCATTGAATTTCAAATTCCATCTCTGAAGTTGGCGGTACAATTACTGCCAGACACTTCTCTGCTTGAAGAACGGTTATTACACCTAGAGCAGCTTAATGAACAGTGTCACGATGCGGCCCTGGCCAATGAGGCTCATAAGAATAGAGTTAAGTGTCAATATGATAGGTCTGTTCATCCTCGGGTTTTCTCTGAGGGCGACCTTGTCCTAGTTTACGACCAAGATAAGGACCCCCTGGGGGCAGGAAAGTTCAAACCCATGTGGTTCGGACCCTTCATTGTGAAGGAGGTGTTAAATAAGGGTGCTTATCGTCTGGTCGATTTTGAAGGGAATGCTTTGGCGGAACCTAGAAATGGGCTCTACCTCAAGAAGTACTACTCATAGGGTCACTGTGGGTAACTTTTTGTAACATATGTATAGTCTTTGTGCTATTACTTTCTTTCTTTTTTTTTGGAAAAAGTGTCATGGACATGTCATTAATGTTATCTTTCGTCACTATGGAAGATGTCAAGTGAGTCTGAGGTGTTCATTGGATATGCAGACGGTGCTAGTCGACACACGCGGAGGCTTGCTTCCGCAGCTTGGGTAGTTTTTACACCACAGGGTCAGTTGTTATCTTCCGGAGGAATATGCTTAGGTGACACCACAAACAATGTTGCTGAGTATAGCGCAATTATTGAGTTACTTCGTGACACTTTGTCATTGGGTATCTCCCGTCTCCAGGTCTATCTAGACACTCAACTGGTTGTGTCGCAGCTAAACAGAATATACCGTGTGCACGATCCTACTCTACACCGAAGATTCCTTAGGGTACGTCTCTTGGAACGCAATTTTGATTATATTACATATTTTCATGTTCCTCGAAGTCTAAATCAAATCACAGATACTCTAGCTAATCACATTTTAGATTGGCATCTTGCTCACACATAAAGAAAATCATGATCAGACACATGTAAATACATTTTTGTACACAAAATCCATAAAGACACATAAAAGAAATAAAAATCATATATATACATCAAAAAGTCTCAGAGTACATAGATGGGCGCAAGCGCCTTAAAAAGTGGGAGCCATAACGAGTCACTAGGGCTTATGCCCTAAAAAAATATAATACATATGAGTGCTCGAGGCACATAAAAGTCTGTAAAAGTTGTTCAGGGCCTATGGGCCCTATTATAATCATGAACAGCTCGGCCTAAACGCCTAAATAATCGGACCCATGTCCGAGGTAACCCCACCATATAAGTCTGCATGGAAGGCGGCATGTCCTCTATATCGATTATAGGGACTGTACGGGTGAGCTCAGTAAAGTTCCGCTCAATCTGTACAAGGGCCCTCTCAGCCTCTGCTGGGGTAGGGTCCCCTGCTGCTACTGCTCCCCTGGCAGCGGTAGCTGCGCTCTCTGGTCGGGGACGACGCATGTTCCGTGCAAAGTTGGCAGGCCGCACAGGTCCAACATCTGCAAAGCAACAAGAGGTTCACCCATTAAAAACTCTGTTATCCAAAAACATGATATATATCTAAAAAGACATAAAAATTACATATGCAAACAAAAAAAAAAAAAGTACAGGTGGAGACTTACCCATCTCCCCTCGCTCCTCACCAGGAGGCACTAGCATAGCTGGATCTCTGGAGAAGTCAATCCCCGCGTATGGATAGTCCTCAATGGTAGGGATCTGCCGTGACAACCATGCGAAGAAGTCATCGTTGAAGGACTCTATGGTCCTTCCACCACCCTGTCGCGGCAACAATGCTGCCCATCTGCATACCGCAGGGAACGTCGCCAGATGTCCTCTCACTGTCATTCGAGGACTGAAACACAGAACTCTCTCAAAGAAAAAGGAGCACAAGATAGTCCCGAACCCGAAGTTCCTATGTGTCCGCTGACGACAATCTGTCAATTGCCTCTTCATTACCTCGAGCAATGTGGTGCTCCAGTAAAAAATCTGTGCATTCATGCACTGAACTGCACAGTTCATCTGTGCACGCGTCGACTAATGCACGACGACAGAGCCGGTAATTCGCCCAATGAGCGAAAGAATGGTCTGCAGAGTCAGGCTGGTGACACTCCCAACCGGTATCCAGGAAGTCCCCTGGTTAGTCCCAGCTACACAGTACTCTGCGATCAACTCTGAGACCTTGCTCGGCCCCGTAGGAAAAGTCTGTAGGTTGACGGGTTCCCCTCTCCTCGAGAGGCTCGTAAAAAAGTATATGTCCTCGGTGGTGGGCATCAAAGATTGCCCCTCGATCATAAAGGCCTTGACATCAGGATGCCAGTAGTCAACCAGGGCATTCAATAGCCTTGGTTGTGCGCGCATGAACGAACATAGAAAAAACTTGACGAGACCACACTGTTTCAGCGCGGCCATCACATTTGGATCAGCAACTACTGCCTCATTGGCAGCCTCATGCTCTCTCTCTCCCCAGTGCACATACATCCTGCAAAACCACAAAAGAAAAAAAGAGGGATCAACAACTTGCCACTTCACTTTTTGGTTGCGCAGGGGGTAACCCGCAGGCTGTCGAGGCGATAGTCACGGGTACCCGCGGGCTGTCTCTGGACAGCCCGCGGATTGCTAGGGCCGCCCCCTTTAAGGGCAACAACCACCCCCCCAACACACTCAAAAACGATAAAAGAAGTATTGAAATGCAAGATGAGGGAGTTTGTACTTACTTGGTCCGAGCGGAAGTCTATTTGGTCCAACGTAGCTCCCAGAATCGCGATCTGTAGCAAAGGGGGTCTTTTGGCTCCAGAGTCAATTTCCAAATCAGCAATGGTGATAATGAGCTGCCAGCTTCTATTTATAGAGTTTTTGGCCTCTTTTTGTCACCCTTTTGGCCCCTTTTATCAGTTTCTTTATACCAAAAACCGTTTTGGGTGGTTCCAGAGTTATATGGAAGGGTTTTGATCAGGTATTGGGACACTTTTCATTGAGTTTCAGAAAATAAAAAAAATACACATCAGGGCGGTCCATAATTTTTTTTTCAGAAATCAACCTGAGCATATAGGGTAGGATTTCATCCCCACTGTTGCATCTTGTTGCCTTTTGTTTTTTCAAATATAGGATCGACCCCACCCGGTTGTAACACAGAACCATCATTTCTACTTTAGAAGTGTTGCAACTTGGTGGTAGAGCTTACCAAAACATGGATGCCCTAGGTAGTTCCTGGTTGCATTATGGTGTCCATGCCGTTTCTGACAACATAGTAGGCTCGAGAGTCCGTATAGTATTTCCTGAACATGAGTTTGAGCCTCATTTGCATGGGTCTTTTTCACTCTTTATCTTACCCTCCGGACTCCCAAAACATAACGGGTCTCCTTTTAAGCCCTTTTCAGACCCTTTAAACATGAAAATATAGCCGAGCGATCTTGTGACCCGTCACGCTCGTTAAACTGAAATTTGAAGTCACGTCTGTCTGGCGGTAGTTTACCCCTTTTTCGGTCTGGACG
>ML841924.1:0-11395 GCA_009831015.1 Picea engelmannii
ACAAACAACAACTTCCACAGAGGTGGAAGAGTTTTCCACCAAGTTTGATAGGGAATTTTCCTTGATTGTGTGCCTATCCTCGAGGACCACTACTTCAGATACTTGATCTTATACATTCAGATGTATGTGGCCCGATGTCTTCGACATCATTGAATGGTTCCCTATATTATGTTGTATTCATTGATGACTTCTCTCGGAAGTCCTGGATTTTCTTCATGAATACCAAATTACAGGTCTTCAGTCGGTTCCAAGATTTCAAATATTTTATGGAGAACCAGACAAGGAAGAAAATCAGAGTCCTGAGATTGGATAATGGGAGTGAGTATACCTCCAAGGAGTTCATGGACTTTTTTGCAGGAGAGGGCATCAGGAGGGAGTTGACTATTCCTTACAACCCGTAGCAGAATGGGGTTGCAGAGAGGAAGAACGGGTCCATTGTTGGGGATGCAAGAGCCATGTTACATGATCAGGGGCTACCACTATTTCTATGGGTTGAGGCATGCTACACTGCAGTTTATCTGCAGAACATGAGTCCTCACAAGGTTGTGGGGAGCATGACTCCTAAGGAGACTTTCTCTGGGAAGAAGCCTAAGGTGGGACACCTTCGTATTTTTGGGTGCATAACATTTTCATATGTCCCTTCTGAGAAGAGAACAAAGTTGGAGCCCACGACAAAGAGAAGGATATTTGTTTAGTACAGTGAGACTTCAAAGGCTTTATGTATATACCTTCCTTCCTTGAGGAAGACTATCTTGAGGAGGGATCTAATATTTGAGGAGGACGGAGACTTTAGGAAGTCTAAAAGGATAGAGAAGGGTGAGCAGTCTTCACCATAGATTCAGGTGAGTCCATAGAAGACTACAGTGACACAGAGTTCAGGGCCACCAGTTTCGGGGACGATAGGTTCACAGGTGACAGGGCCACAGGATTCAGGTTCATAGGCTACTGGTCCACAGATTTCAGGAATAGGTACTTTAGAATCTACTTCAGGATCATTATCTTCAACACATGGGGTTGAGCAGGGAGAGTACCCTCCACAGGACACTACTTCAGAGAGGAGGAATCCCAAGTGGCTTCAGGACACTTTGAGGGAGGCACAGGGTTCAGTGGGGAATCCTAGACAAGCAGTGAGGGAGAGTAAACCTCCCGAGAGGTTTTGCAACTACATCACGATGGTGAGAAGTATTTAGGAGTCTGATCCTTCCACTTTTGAGGAGGCCACTAGTAGATAGGTATGGAGAGATTCCATGATGGAAGAGTACAATTCCATCATGAAGAACGATGTCTGGGAAGTTGTTCCTAGACCTAAGGGGAAGTCAGTGGTGACTTCCAGGTGGCTCTACAAACTAAAGCATGTTACATATGGTAGTATTGAGAAGTAAAAATCTCGCTTTGTGGCTCGAGGGTTTTCAAAGGTTGAGGGAGTTGACTATGATGAGACCTTTGTGTTGGTTACTAGATACACTTCGATCAGGGCAGTGATCTCCATTGCGGCAGATATGGGTTGTAAGATCCACCAGATGGATGTGAAGACTGCATTTCTGAATGGTATTATTGAGGAGAAGGTGTATATTGAGTAGCCATTGGGCTTTGAGGTGCATGGGAGAGAGTCTCATGTGTGTATACTGAAGAAGGCATTGTATGGGCTGAAACAATATCCCAGAGCTTGGTATTCGAGGATAGATGCCTATTTGCAGCAGTTGGGTTTTGAGAAGAGTGAGGCGGATCCCAATCGATAATTCATTGTGGTTGGAGAGGATCCTCTCATTCTTCTGCTATATGTGGATGATATTTTCATTACAGTGGAAGAGAGACTCATCAGTAGCTGCAAGGAGAGCCTTGCTTCAGAGTTCGAGATGACTGACATTGGACTGATGCATTACTTTTTGGGATTGGAGGTTTGGCAGGAGCCTGGACACATCTTCCTAGGATAGGGGAAGTATTTCTATGACAGTCTAAGAAGATTTTAGATGGGGGATAGCAAGCCCATGACCACTCCCATGATTACCAACTAGAATAAGCGTCATGCTTCTGAGTCCCAGTTGGTGGATTCCACTTTATACCGTCAGTTGATTGGGTCATTGATGTATTTGTTCAATACTAGGCCAGATATTTGTTTTGTTGTCAACACTCTCAGTCAGTTCATGGTAGAGCCTAGGAGAGTGCACTGGCTGGCAGAAAAACATGTGCTCAGGTATCTTTGTGGTACGGTAGATTATGGTTTGGACTATCAGAGAGGAGATGGAGTTCGTCTTGTTGGCTATACAGACTCGGATTGGGCAGGATGTGTCAGTGACAAGAAAAGCACTTCAGTGTATTGTTTTCAATTGGGATCAACAGTTGTGTCTTGGTTCAGTTGGAAACAAAAGTCAGTGGCTTTGAGTTCTACAGAGGTTAAGTATATTGCAGCCAGTCAGGCTAGTTGTGAGGCCCCTTGGCTTTGCAAGATGTTGGTGGGATTGTTCGGTGTGCAGTTGAGGCCTACTGTGATTTACTGTGATAATCAGAGTTGCATTAAACTCTCGGAGAATCAAGTTTTTCATGACCGGTCTAAGCATATCAATATTTTTTATCACTTCATCCATGACTATGCTCAGAGAGGAGTTGTGGAGCTACAATACATATCTACAGAGAAGCAGGTTGCAGACATACTCACCAAGGCATTGGGGAGAGGCAAGTTTTTTATTTTTCAGGGACAAGATTGGAGTGGTGAGTAACACTTTCCTCGGTATGAGAGAATGTTAAATTTTTAATTAAATAAATTACCAAGGCAAGTGTTTCTCATCCCTAGGTGCCTAAGGGGTGAGAAAGTGCCTAATGTGGTCCCTAGTCATTTAATTTGTGAGATGCAAATTAAAAGGTGACTTTATGACTAGAGTGAGGGTGAGTGAAGAGACATTTAATCTCGGCCATTGGATTAGAGAGACTCCTCACCTACCTCATGAGGTCGAATAGGGTAAGGGGGCGAACCCATTCTTGGATAGTTCATGCATTTTTGTTGAGAGAGCAAGAAGAGAAGAGAGAGGTCGATCTTAGAGAAGAGAGATAGCATTTGTAGGAGGAGAGCACACATCCCAAGGAAAAAAATAGGCATGGATTACGAGGCAGCAGAAAACATTTATTATCAGTCCATATAGTACGGATTAGAGAGGTCGTACATCATTTATTATGCATAGTTTTCGAGGAAAACAACAACACAAATTTCTGGGAGTATTTGGCACGCATCCCAAGGTTGTCGTACAGCTATTTCAGGCACAGAAATTGAGGAGGTTGCTGGGCATATTTTTCTGGGTGAGAAAATTCCATATAGTCCATATGGACCTGCACAGAAATCGAGGGCCATACAGAAGAAACTTTTTGGGCACAATTTTCAAGGTGTTGGGCACATTTTTCAAGGCATTTGTTTAGCTGGGTTTTCCATATAGCAACAGCAAAAATTTGGCATGCATTTCGAGGAAATTTCGTACATCATTTAATGTTGTGACAGTCGTATAGTGGTACGGATTTCTAGTTCATAAATCGAGAAGCAAAGCTACAGGAATGTCCAGATAAGTTTGTAAATTTCTAAAGATGAATATGTTGTAAAAGAATTTCTCAAAAGCCCTTAAATAATAAAAATCCCTCTCTCACTAGTTTTCCCCTTGTGGGTTTTTCCAGGGTCGATGTTAGACCGAAAATTCTTGTGTCTATAATTTTCTGAGTTTTATATGCTACTAATATTTTATTTCTGCATTATAAACGATGTTTAGAATCCTCATGCTTCAGTTCTGAAATAAATTTTCTACTAAGTTTTATTTGCTAATATAAAACTGGGTTTGGGCATTAAACATTGGCTGAAAAATCAACGAGACTGAAACTGGGTTGGGGTCTGAAAATTTGCACAATTTGGGGTAGAGGATACTTTTTCTTTATAGTGTACTTGTTCAGATATCAAAATTCAATACACAGCCTCAAGGTTCCATCCTTATTTTTGACAAAAAGTATTGGTTCTCCCCAAGGTGAATCACTTGGACGTATGTACCCTTTCTTCAACAATTCCTCCAGCTGCATTTGTAATTCTTTTAACTCTGGTGTACTCATCCTGTAAGGTGTTTTTGACATCGGGGCAACTCCTGGCACTAAATCAATTGAGAAATCTATATCCCTTCTTGGTGGCAATCTGGGTATTTCTTGGAATACATCCTCAAATTCCTTTAGTATCGAGAAATATTCAAGGCTTGGCCCCTTTGTATTATCTAGATCTTTTACATGAGCTGCATACAATTGACATCCTTTCCTAAAACATCTTTTCAGATGTAAGGCCGAAATCTCCCTTATAGAGATGGGCCTTGGAACTCCTCTCACAGTGATTTGTTTTCCATTTCCATCAAGACATGTAAATGTCTTTTTATGACAATCTAGGACAACATGATTCTTTTCCAACCAATCCATCCCAATCAAAACATCATAAGACCCCAATGGTATGATATTTATATCAGTACTAGTATTCATGCCATTAAGACTTATGTAACAACTTCTGACCACATCATGGATTCTTCTTTTGGTGCCAGTGGCTAACTGAACCAAACATGCTTTTGCAATTTTACTTTTCTCCAAATGTAGTCTATCCAGTATCTTAGGATCAATGTTGTAATGACTTGCTCCTGAATCAATCAAAATAGCAACAGTCTGATTTATGATCTTACCTTCCACCTCGATCAAATTGGACTGGTACTCTGCTTTTCGATCATTTAAAGCTGCATAGATTCTTCCCATATCTTCGACTGTTGTAGCCTCTTGGATGTTGTGCATAGTCTCCACTCTGTCTTTTTTATGTGGGCAATCCTTGTACAGGTGATCTTCTTTGCATCCCCAGCATTGGATTGGTGGTCTTCCCCTTTTTCCCAAGGAATCTTCTTTCTTGGATTTCCCCTTAGCATATTGTTCTTGATGGTTTCTATTAGGCTCATTCCTATTGAAGGGAGGTTTGAATCCTTTCCTCCTCTGATCGAACTTCACATTTTTCTTATCCTTCCAAGATTTCTACAGGGATTCTCTTCCATGGCCTTGCTCATACATGTATTTGTCCTTCCTGATGGCCTCAGTTAAGGTCTTGGGTTTATCATACTTGATCTTTTCCTTATAAAAGGATGGAAATACACTTAGAAATATATGTATGTTCACTTTCTCATCACCAATGAACTGGACATACTTTATCAATCCCAAGAATTTATTCTCGTACTCTGCCATAGTCATGCTTCCCAACCTGAGCTCAAAGAACTCCTGCATTTTCTTGTCATAGAAATGCTCTAAGAGGTACTCCTTTTGGAAGTACTTCTTGAACTGTTTCCAAGTGATCCTACTTTCATTAACATGTTCCACTTGCTTCTATTGGTCCCACCACATTACAACTTTCTCATGTAAATGGTAGGTGGAAATCCTGGCTTCCAGGTGTTATAACCCTAAATTGTAACAGACATGCATACCTAGAATCAAGCCATCTTACTTGCTATTTTTTCCAAGCCATCAATGAACAACCCTTCTAAAAACCATTTTTTTGAATATGTACACACCCCGCACCACTACTTCATGTGTACACATGCTAGCTGAACCATTACAGCCTGCGTACACTCACAAAAAGTGCAAAAAATAAAAATTGCAAAGGGATATGAGTTTTCGGGCCGTTACCTAACCATTTGACCGCCCATAGACAGTCACCCCAATCGTTACTATATTTTTGGCCTATAAAATAAGGTGTTGGGGTCCCATTCCAAAAAGAAGAACGAGAGCATAAAAACGTTGTTCATTTCAATATTCCCCCTTTGCCCCAATATTTTGCAACCACATTGTGAGTTTGAACCATAATTCCTTTTTCCTCCATTGCAAACTCTTGCCATTTCCCTAGAGATAACTAAAGAGGATAAGAATACGTGGAAGTAGTTGGTGCATGGTGAAGTGGATCCCAGGAATGATTTCGAGGAGCAGTTTTCGGTCTCATATTGTAAACGACTTTTGTGAGATTAATATAAATAAAAAAAATTATGTCCCACCAAATGATGTCTTAAATATTTATGATTTGTTTACATTTTTGTTATCATGTCTAACCCACTAATCCATATATAGAATGCATGCTTGTAGTTTCTTTTTTGTCTTTTGGTGAATGCAGGTTGTCCTTGGGAGGATATCTGCAGTCGAGGAACAACCAAGCGCAAAGGGATCGACACCGAACGTGGAGTTTAAGGTATGCCTACCGGATCCCTATACTTTTTTCTGTTTTGCATGATTGTGGGGTAATGTCAGGATAGTTTTTAAAAGTAGGAGACTTTAGAAGGTTATCTCTGCCTGCACTTCATAAACTTGGTGTAGTCCGTAGGGGTGTTTTCCCACTATAGCATAATTGGTGACCGTACAAGGGAAACCTCTAGGGTTTTTTAGGGATATTCTTTTTGGGTGCCTTAATTGGTTTAACTGCCTTTTGAGTTTCTGTAAGTTTCTATGTCTTAAAGGTATTCTGGTCTTCAATACCAATACTCCCTACTTGGTTTTCTTGACTATTGGTTTTCATTTTTTTTTGAGAAGTTATAGAGGTGTACGCGGCCTGTAGTGGGTCTGCACGCATACATATGCAGGTTGCTGAAGTGTCAGTAGTATGCCTGTGTTGAGATTTATTTTTTTTAAAGAAGAGGCAGCCATCCTATTCCCTGTCAGAAGTCACACTTCTCAGGGGTTTTCTTGATCTAGTCCTGGTCTCTGTTATAGCAGTCTGTAGCCTAGGCTTGACTTCAGTATAGCTCTTTCTTATCAAATATTTCTTGTGTTTTCTTTATTAGGGTTTTTAGACAAGTTTGTGAGTTTGTTCTGATCTGCATGTTTGGTATTGTCAGTGACTCCCTACGATTTGCAATGGGCCAGAAGTCATTTCTTGGTCTTTTGTGGTCATCATTTTCCCCTTTTTTTCTTTAGAAGAAAATAAAAGAATTCATTTTCAAATTTCTTGTTTTGAAGCATAAAACAATAAAAAAAAAATCATTTCCTTGTTTGGTAAAAGTAGTTTAGGTCAGTTGTTTTATTTATCAAGGAAAATGAAATTTTTTCTTAAGTTCTTTATTTGAATGCTTAGGACATTAAGCATCTCGTAGTCAAGAGAATTTTTTTTTTTAGGTTTTTCCTTTCAAAGATCTGAGAAAAGTAGTTACGGAAAAAATTTGGTTAAATATTTTAAATTGGAAAATCTTTATTTGTGAAGAAGAAGTAATTTGTTTTCAGTTTCATCTTATGCTCTTCTCTTTCGTCTCTTAAATAACATCATTGGTTTCACTTCCATTCCCTTTGACTTAAGACAACCACTAAAATTAATGCTTAATTAAAAGTTATTAGACTTTGTGTTTGTAGGGTCCATCAATTTAGTCTAGGCTAGAGCCTTGATTTAGGATTAGAGAGGAAACTCTTCAAGGCTACAAAAACAAACATAAGAGTCTGTGCTAGGGAGTGCTTCAAAGTCCAGTAACCGTGAAATTTATCTGAGAGCCCCCTCTAACATAGGGGCTAAACACGAGGTCGCGTGCGGAAAGGTAGTGGAGATAACCCCTCCAAAGTCGAACCAAGTGTAGTGGGGAACGCATATAGAGGGCTTATCTTGGGATTTCATTGATCGCTTTTTCCACGGAGCTTTGTGGGACTCGAATCCATTCAAGGTCCTCAGTCGTCTTTCGGAACACTTTATTTTGATACCCTTGATAGGTTTCAGGCTTGATACCCTACTCATTGCAGTCCACCCGACAGTCGACTATACCCGCCTGGTGATTGTTTGCGTGCTGACAACCTAGTTGCCCTTATCTTAGTGACTTACACAGGTAATTGTGCGGGTATACCGCGATACCTAGGGCAGACATCGGGCCATGCTTTGCAGAGTATACCTGGAGGGTTCTTTCGTATTTGAGTTTCACTTGCACCAATAAGTTTCTCTAGTGTTGGTTGGTGTAACTGTTCTTCCAACTAGCTAGTGATCTGCTTGTCTTATCTCATAGGATATTTTTATAGTGTGTATTATTTTTTAGCATTAATAAGATCCCTAGTGTTTCATTTATATTCTCACACAGTGGAGGATCAGGAAATCCATCGGTCACAAAGGATTCTTGGCCTGTTGCTGATTAATATGGAGCCACCCTCGCCATCGCTAAGGAAAAAAATTGACCAGCAAGGGTATTTTGAGGCGATCGAGCCACAGGAAACTGTGCCCGACCCATATTCGAGAGGAGAACATTTGATTCTAGAGGAAGCATCCATTTTTTCCTTGGAGAAGAAGATCGTGGTATGTATAAACCTTCGATCACTGATCTATCAGCGCCCATCGTCGAACAGGTTGACCCTTACAATCGTCAGGTAGTGTCACGAGCAGCGATGGAAAATAATTTGCAACTTCTTCAAGGAATTCTCATATTCCCTCCATGATTGTCATCACAGGGGGTGTTCTGCCTCCTAACCAAATGTCATCAGTCTCAACCACTATGGTCTCGACCACCTCTACCTCGAGCAATGGTCAATTTCCATCTATGGAGGCGATTACTACTCCTTTCACCCAAAGTGCGACGGGCCCTCCGTTCTCATACAGGATGCCTAGCTTCGATACAAACTCTATCCTTTCCTACTCCACTCTACAGACTTTAGGTCTGGGGGAAGGGAGCTCGAACGCTCCTCTGGAAGGATCCATGGGGGTCACTTCATCTCCCTATAATGCTTTCCCTTATGGAGGGGGTCATATACTTCTTTCGTCCCCTTTGCTCGACGGTTCTCACTAGCACTCCGTCAGGCCAAACGTAAACTATAGTTTGTTTGGAACATGTAGTCAAGGAATTCCTTCTTATAGAATGTTAGTTGGTTCAACACCGTTATATTTGTTTGGTGTGTTTGGTAACAACTCTTTCTCATCAGCTGTCGTCTCAGGCATGGGCAACCCTGGTTATGGACAACAAAATCCTATGTAGGGTACTATTCCTGCACAAGGGGAAAACTCAGGAATTCCTTCCTCACAAGGACCTTGGAATCCGTGGTAGGGATCAGTTCCCTCATCAGGGATGTCGGCCATGGGAAACCCATTCCATAGCCAATGGAACCCTGGGCAAAGCTCAGGACCTATTCCCGTCGGATCGGCAGGAGGCAACCCTTCCCAAAATCCTTGGAATGCAACACAAGCCTAACCTTCTACATCATATTACAGGAGTCAGCTAATGACATCTCAACAAGATCAGAATCCATGCGCTAGTCATGACCATGGTTTTTACCAAAACCCTGGCCAGCAACCTAAATTTTCTTGGCAACTTGGTGCCAGCTAAACTCCAGGCTCCTTTTTCCCTGGTTATAACCAACAACCCAAACTTCCATTTCTGGAAACTTTGCATTTTCTAGACTTGTCAAGGTTACTAAATGACCCTATCTATCACGATCCGCGTTGGCCTCCTATGCCGACCAATTTTCCTTTGGACATTCCAAAGTTCAAAGCTAAGCCTAATGAAGATCCAGGCAATCATGTGACTACCTTCCATCTATGGTGCTCGTCCAACTCATTCAGAGACAACTTCGTACAGTTGTGTTTGTTTCAATGAACTCTCATCGAGAGTGCGGTGAAATGGTACATTGAGCTTGACCGCTCAATATACTCTTCCTTCGACGAATTGGCAATGGCTTTCTTAAACCATTTTCAATTACCTATGAGATACGATGTCGGCACCGAATTGTTTTCCAACTTTGAGCAGACAAAATCAGACCATATCTCATATCACATCCGAGAATGGAGATACCAAAAGAGTTTGATAAAAGTACCAGTCCCACCAACATTCCTCCTTGAGTGGTTCCTTAAGTCTTTGGTACCTCAGTTATCCAAAGACTTAGCAACGTTGGGGGTCTTTTCAGAAGAATAAGTGATAATGAGAGCTCAACAACTAGAGATGATTTACTCTCAGTCTGGTTTACTTTACGAAATTTTTCCAGAAGCACCGCGGTCAATACTTGACAAGACCAGACATAGATCTAGACCACATGTCGATGGTATTGTTGGTTCAATGCAAATGAAGCCCACTGATCAACTATAAAATCAATTGTAGCAATTGTCGATACAGCAGACAGTGGCCAGCTAGACCACTGGTTCGGCTACTCCCCCTACCCAAATGTCAGATGTACATAGTGTGCAATCGACAAACCCGAAGGCCACCCAACAGCCTGATGGAAAGAAAAAACAACAAAAGAAGGGTAAGGGGGATAAGAAACCCACCAATAATTATAGTAGGGGAAACACAGAAAAGAAGAAGTTGAAGTATCCATGTAATCTTTTCATGGAAGAACATCCGACTCACCAGTGCCCTTGACTTGTGGAGGCCCAGAAGTTATTGGCACAGTAGCAGCCTGTCGTGTTAATGAACCCATTTCCACATGGGAAAAATTTAACTCAAGCCTCTTTGAGCGTGGAAGGGGGAAGTCAGGGATCCCCTCCATCTTCGAGTAATTATTCGTTCACAAATGTGTACAGGATGAAAGGTAGTGTTGATATAACAAATAGGACATGCGACTATTGAATGCCAAACACCTTTAAGAAGGTTAAAGAAGCCGAAAACCCACCTCTTCCTCTCCATATTTAGAAGACGTTGGGAGAAACAATGACATGCATCCCAAAAGATGTGTTCAAGAAAGCTTCCCACAATCCAAACACAAGGGCCTCCCATAACTACTCTATGGTGGAGGATTTGTCTCAAACCCCTTGTGCAATGTCTTCTTTGGAAGTCCTCTAGAGCTACCATTCCCATAGAAAGGCTCTGTTAGATGCCTTAGGATCTGTTGAGACTTGTAATTCAAGAACAATCATGCTTGATATGACTGACTTAAAACCCCGTCTTTGTTACCATGTGGAATTTCATATAGTAGTGGCTTACACCACGAAAAAGTTTACTCCAAACATTTTCCGCATGGTGGTTGATGAGGGCGCCTTGACATGCATGATGTCTTTGGCGTGTTGGAAGGCCATTGGAAAACCCATTTTTTCTCCGTCACCTACTCTTCTTACTTCTTTCAATGTTCGTTCGTTCCGACCACATGGAATCATCCCCTCTTTCCCCGTGCAGCTAGGGAGGAAGACCATGTGTGTCAAGGTTGAAGTGGTCAATGCGTCTATCGACTACAATCTCTTGTTAGGAAGGAGTTGGACCTATGTTATGCAGGTAGTGGTTGATACAGTTTTTCAAGTCTTTTTGTTTTCACATGAGGGTCGGATCGTGTCCATATATCAATTGTCTTTATCTCGTCCTAACTCTTCATCTGGGGCATCCACCGTCCCAATGATTGATAACCCTCAGCCCGACATCGTCAACTTAGGGGTTAGTTTGTGCCCACCTTTGATGGGGACTTTTGATTACCTGCCTTCGAACGA
>ML841925.1:9226-22646 GCA_009831015.1 Picea engelmannii
ATCCAATGATGGATTTTCTCCGCTTGTTGAGTTGTCCATGATCCTTATTCTTTGTTGATCTATTATCCCTGATCTCCTCATCCAACGACTTTCTTTTCCGCACTTCGCTCCATCTTTCCTGCTCTTTTTCTTGCTTCGACTTAGTGACAGTTACTGTGTCTCCCACGAAGTTCACTTTTTCCCTTTCCTTCCTTGTTCTTCACTTCCTTCCATAACCAAGGGATAACAACATCAATGGATTCTAGAAGGACAAGGACAAGAGTTATAGGGGGATGTGATTCCACAAGAGAGGGGGCTTGAGGGGCTAAGTATTTATTTATATTTTATGTACCCATATTTGTTTTAATGGAGAGGAGTGGTTACATGAGCTTCTTGGGGAAGGCCACATGGTTCTTGATTTACAAGTAAATTTATAAACCCATCTTGTGGGATGATTGGGGCTTCTTCTTCTTCTTCTTCTTCACTCACTCACTCACTCTCTCACTCATGGTTGATTGTTCATTTTTCTTTGTTCACACCTTTCATTTTGTCCTCTCTCCATTCATTATTTCACCCACTCGTCATTCTTCATCTCATGTTTTGGCTTGGGAAATAAAAATGAATTGTGGAGAGGAGCCATGGTTGGTTTGGCAGTAATGACTGCTGGTGTATTACAACCATGAATTAATTCCTACATGCCTGAGATGCATTAACATTCATTATTTTTTTCCCACAACTGTGAATTTTGAGAGTCCCAGCATGGATATTATTGACCAGATGCACTGGAGCCCTGGAAGGAGGTGGACAACCCGAGGGACTGGATGGCCGAGAAGGGGGTCCATTCTCTTGGGTTGTGCAGGCTGGGTAGAAGAGAGATGGTGTACTTTGGATTGGTGTGTGTGCTGAGAAGCCTATGAGATCTCAAGTGCTGACTATTTTGGGAAGCTGAGTGACACTTTGGAATTGTCCTTGTGGATTCATAGCCCTGGTTCGAGGGTGACATTGTTGTTGAGACTTTGAAAAACAATGTCTATGGTTGTGTGGAACATCCTTGGTCTATATCCAGTTGGTGATTCATTTCATTAAATATAAGTGCTCTCTATCACGGTTTCATTTACCTGTATATTTATTTCTGTTGTGTATTTATTTATCTATGAAATTCGTATCTATAATATGCATGCTTGTTGACTATTGTTGTGCATGACATATTGTTCATTTATTTTATGTTGTAGCATGAATATTTATATATGCATGTGAATATTTCATGCCTCTTTATTAATTTAAAAATTATCAGAATTCGAAACTAGTTCATAAGCGAGCTTGAAGTAGCATGCCCAACATGTGGGTGGCTGGGTACGTTACACTTGTAGAGCTCTGAATGCCAAATCTCAAATGATTAAATGAGAGGCTCAGGCCTTTACTTATAACATCGCTATCCAATTAACCAAGAATTACTAACTAACATCTTTAGGTCAAAATAAGATGCTTTTCACGAGGGGATATTTCTCATGATCCGACCGAAGTGACAAAAGACAAAATACAACTAATATTAGGGGGAAGTGGGGAAAAATAATTTTTATCTCATCCTTAGTGGTCTTTCAACATATGGGGACCCGAATCATACCTAACAGACAAAGACAAAATACGACTAAGATTCGGGGCATGTGGGGACAACCACTTGTTATCTCGTCCCTTAGTGGTCTTTCGATATATGGGGACCTGAATCAGACCTGACAGATACAAAGTGAAGTGCTACGTCACCAACTGAATGGTATGGCCTATAAATATCTGACAAACACACAAAGTACAAAGTGGAGTGTACTGCCACCCATAGAGCATCTCTTTAATATTTTATAAAATATTGCATGTAAAAAAAGTAAAGATACTATGTACAAATTAGGGTCCACAATGCTTCCACACTAATCCTCCATGTGGTTATTCAAATTTTGAATCTCTTCTTCAGTCCAGGAGATATCAGAGTCATATCCATATGGATCCTAATATTTAGGTACATTTGGTACTGGGAAGAGGAAATCATTAAGACAATGACCCACAAAGGATTTAGGCATAAGTGCATGCTTATGATATTTAAGATACTCTCCTTGATAACTAGTTCATACCTTAAGGATTAGGAGTATCTATTCTTGGGCTATGCCTAGGATTTTTCCATCCTTATCTTTTAATGCATGTTCATATTGTACAAGATCTGGAGGATCAAGGTTGGATAAAGATGCAACAACAAATTTTAGCTTGAGTTTCAATGAGAGTTCATATTGTGCAGCAATCATAAGTTCATGCTGCAAATTAAAAATAGTTTGAGGTCCTTTTAATGACCATTCCTCCCTTGGAATAAATATTTTAAACAAAATTTCAGTCCATCCAGTCCATGGTTTTCCTACTAAGTTTCTAGTATCTACACAGACAACGATTTCCCTCTTTTCACGAGCCAATTGTAACAGCAAGGAATAATGCACCCAACATACTGGTCCAGAGCCAATATCACAGTAACACATATATTTATCATCATAGTCTATGGAGAATTGTCGAACGCAACCCCATATCACTTTTGAAGCAGTTCTTAGGCCCACAAATTCCTTCTTCTCCCATTTTTCAAGGATCTGGATTTTCATGGGAGAATCCTTGATTTCTTCAATCAATGTGGCTGACAATTGTTCTTTTTCTTTCTCTTCAATCATCATCTCTATTACTTCTTGACTTACCGCTAACAAGACTTGTTTTCTTCTTGTGGCTTGATTTTGATCTTCTTCTTCCTGAGTCATAGGTTGTTTTCCTTTATTTGATGGCCCCGTTGAAAACATGGCTAAATCTACAGTCTTGGATTCCATGATTAACATATCAGCAAGGCAATTTTAATGAACATGTTTATTTTGTATAGTGAAATCAAAATTATCTAGCCATAAAATCCATTTTTGAATTATAGAATGAGACTCTGTAAGGAGATTTTCATATTTTAACATCCCTGGTAAAGTTTTCAGATCATATCTAATTAGGAATTTTATTGGTTTGAGATAGAGTATGAAATGGAGCATTGTATTTTTTACAACAAGAAGTTGTTTGTGGCTAGAAGGGTAATTAATCTCTACTCCCCGAAAAGAACCTAAAGCATATGAACATATAGTTTCAACTCCATTATTTTTTTCAATTTGTACACATGCCCATGTACTATTTGATGCACATGTTTCTATGATATAGTTCTCTTCTCCAGTAGGTAGGGATAATGGTGGAAGAGTTTGGAACTTGTCTTTGATCATCTTGAAAACTTTAGTTATTGCATCATTCCAAGTTGGAGGATGCTTTTTAAATCTCTGTTGCAGAATAAAAATATCATATGCTTTCCCTTTGTAGAATGGATGAATATAGTTGAGGCTGCCTAAGAACCTCTGTAGCTATATTTTGTCATGAAGAATGTCAGCAAATTCTATAAATGATTTCAAAATATGGTCTTGGAGAATTACCTAGCCTTTTTCTATCCCGAAACTGAGAAATTCAATCTTTGTTTTCCCGATTTCCATTGTGGTCTTGGATAAAACCAGACCATGCCTGAACACTAGATCATAAAATTGTTGCAAGTGTTTGAGGTGTTCTTGGAGATTCTTTGAACATATCAGTATATCATCAATATAAATAATTAGCCATGGATACTCCCTGAATATGTCTTCCATTCTCTTTTAGAACTCACTAGGAGCATTATTTAAGACAACATGCATTAATTTCCACTGATAATGACCATGGGGTACAACAAAAGCAGTTTTATGTCTATCCTATGGGACTATACCTATTTGATAGAATCCTGATTTTAAATCAAATTTACTAAATACAATATTTCCTTTTATTCTCTGTAATAATGAGATTTTATTTGGAAGAGGATACCTGATGTTCTAAAGAACTTTGTTTAGTGGTTTGAAGTTGACTACCAAACTTGGCTTTCCTCTTTTTTTCTTAGAGTTCTTGTTGACATAAAAATATCTACAAGCCCATGCACTCTTTGATGGCTCTATCAACCCCTTTTGGAGGAGATCATTAATTTCTTGTTGGCAAGTCTGGATCTCTGTCGGACTCATCAAGGCTGCAGATGCCTTTTGTGGAGTAATTTTGACAAATGGATCATTTAGAAGAGACACAAAATATTTCTCCTTGTGCCAGAAGGCATTAGGGGATTCTGAAGTGTAATATGTGATGAATTTTTATGAAATTTATTTCAACATTTTTTCTCCATGTATCTGTGCATAACAAATGATCCTTTCCATTTTGTGTAAGTCTCTTGATGATGGGGCTTGTTCAAAGACCTTTTGTTGTTATTTTTATTTTCTTTTAGATCTTTCTTCAGTAAACAAATGCGTTTGTATCTTTGTTCGATTTAAATAGAATTCAAGCATATTTTATTTCTTGTTTATTGTCATGGGTTCCATAAGTTAAAGGAATTATGCACCTAACACACAATCATCGTTAATCTAGTTCACACAGTGGAAAGAAAGCTTGAAAGATTGCTTACCAATTTTTAACGGAAAGTTTTACAGTTGGCCTTGTATGGGTACTTTTGAACCATCTATGGTCTTTCCTTTCATGGTAGGTCTTTCCCAATAGAATTATGGAATTACATTCTTGCTTAGTAAATTTAACTGACAACCAAAATCAACTAAGAAATCCACCTCATATGGTTTTGTGTTAGGTGGAAAAAATGTGATCTTCATGTAGAACTTAGTTCCTCCAAATGATAGTAATGCAGGACTTGGCTTTACCTCTTTTGGAGAACTGGGTTTTGAATCTTCTTTTTCAGAGGAACTGGAAGATTCTTTAGAAGAATCATCAAACCTTTCTATATTATTTTCCCTAGATTTCTTTTTCCTATATCCCTTTGGTGCAATGAATGCATATTCATGCACTCTAGATAATTCTTCTTCTAATGAATTATTTCTCTCACTTCTTATTTCTTCAATGGAGAGTGTGATTTACTTAATGTTTTCTAGAGTAATTTTCAACATTTGTTGTTGCTCTTTCAACTGAAGTTTTAATAACTTTTCTCCATCTTTTCTAAAATTTTGTCTTTCTTTATGTTGATCTGGAAAATCAAAATACAGGTCTGTTGGGGCATATTTACTAGATGATGGATTACCAAATAATACTTTAACTGGATCTTTACTAGGAGTAGCAACATACCTTAGTAGATCATCCTTTTCTTTCCTTATATTTTCCCTGAGTGTATATTTCCAATTCGGGGCAATTTCAAGTAGCCAATCAATCTCTTGGATTCTCTTTTCAAGATATGGTTTCTGCAGACTTGAGAACATCCATAAATCAAAACTGGGTTTCCCACATTCCCAATTTAGTGTCTTAGAATCACTAAATTCAGAGGAAGAGGAGAGACATTGCATTTGGAAGAATGCAGGAGTATGGGTCGACAAGTATGTGGGTTTGAAGACACAGGAAAAAGGTAAATGGGATAGTAAGTCATCCCACATCCACATTTCAATAAAATGGTTGAGTATGAAAAAGGTGAAATGTGCATTATGGAGGACGCATAGGTAAACATTGTAATTTGTAGGTAGCGCGACTATGGATCTACGGACATAAGGGCATACGGGTTTGGGACATGTGGTACTCTCGCATCTCTACTCCCAAATCACTCGAAAAATGACCAAGTGTTGGAAAATCTAAAAGGGGAGAAAAAAAATCTAAGTATAAATGCACGGTTTCACAAGTGTGTGGGTCTGAGAATTTAATGGTAATATGACCTAGAACCTTCATTTTAAAAGGAAAAAGAGACTAAGTAAGGAGATTCAAGAAGAAAAAGAAAAGAAAAGAAGAATAATTAAGGATAGTTATGAATGTTCAAATATTGATCAAGAATATGGATCAACATTTGGCTCCAACTGTGGGACAATGACCCCCCTGCGGGTTACTAACAATCCAAAATATCCTTCTATTGGGATAATGGAGTCAAATCTAAAAGAAAAGATAAAAGGAAAGAGAAAATACTAAAATATATGTACAAATGGGTACCAAGAGTGATTATATATAATTTTTTACTGAGGGTGGGTCAACAAAAAAAATGTTTCAGATATTACTCGTTTACGGGCAATGGTTGAATTATTTCCTTCATATCCTTCAACAAGTATGAATTGTAACCAATAACCTTTTTGATCTATTATGGGTCAGTCCAAAGATATTCAAATTTTTTGTGGAAGGATGGTTTTTCCTTTGTTGTATTCCACAACAAAACTAATTGATCCTTTTGAAATCCTTTGAGGTAGTACTCTTGTCAAAGTATTTTTTGACAACCTATTGTCTTTTCTTTATTTTCAGTATTGATTATTTCCTTTGTTCTTCTAATTGTAGGAATTCATTATATATTTTTTTCATTGGTGATTGTTCTTTTTTTTCTTCTACATCTGTGGTGAGTGAAAGGGAATTCAATTCCAAATGTAGTGGTAAACTTTCTTATTTTCCATACACTAAAGTATATAGAGAATGTCTAGTACTATATTTTGGAGAAAGACAGATTTTCCAGAGTGCATATATCAACTTGTTATGCCAATTCTTGTGGTTGTCCTTAATTGTCTTCTTGATGATTTGGATCAATGTTTTGTTTTTCGATTCTACCAACCCATTTTCTTGTGGATAATAATTGGATGAATAACCCATGATGATTCTATATTCTCCATAGAAGTTTGTGAATTTTGATCTAATAAAAATTGAGCCATTGTATGTTATGAACTTTTATGGTACACCAAATCTTGACATGACATTTTCCTTTAAAAAATGAATTAACTGTTCTAAATCTACATTTATCAAAGCCATTGCTTCTTGCCACTTTGTGAAGTAATCATTTGCAATAATAACATAGGCATGGAATTTTCTATACTTATGGTTTATTGGACCAATCACATCTGAACCCCATTGAGAAAATGGTTGTTCCACCATTGTAGGTTGTAATGGCATTGCAACTCTTTTCATTTTTCTTGATAAAGTTTGACATGGGATACACTTTCGAACAAAATCATAAGAATATTTGAACATGGTTGGCCAATAATAACCTACCTGAATTATTTTGTGGGGTGTCACAACTGGCAAAAAATATCCACCACAAACACCACTATGAAATTCTTGAAGTACTTCTCTAGAATTTGAATGATACAAACATATTAATAATATACCATCAAGAGTTATTTTGAACAATACACTAGATACTAAAACATAATGGCTTGTCTTCATTTTCAAAGTTGTTCTTTCTTTAGAAGACATTTCAATATGCAACTAGCCATATTTCAAATATAATACTATATCCTTATACCATTCTGAGTTAGCCAAACTCGTTTCTTGTATTACCACATTAAATCCATTGCGAGGATAAATATCCACAACTTCAATCCAAATCATGAATTTGCATAACCCCTTCCTTTTGACAACTTTCAAAGGTTTAATTTCTAGATCATATTCTTGAATCTTTTCCAACCAATTTTCCCATATTCCTCCTCTAAGTTGTTGATTGAGCATCATTTATATTGGTGAGTGTGGAACATAAGCAATAATCTGAGCTGATAGAATGTAAGTCCTGAAATGAGAAATTTCTTTAACCAAGGAAATAACTTGTTTTTCAATGATGGAGAAATTTAATTCATAATCATGCAAGGTTTTACTCATGAAATTAATTGGGGGTTCTTCTTGTTTCTGATTTTTTTGAGTAAGGATAGAGGCAATGGTTTAATTGGAAGCAAATGAATACAATATGAATTCTTTGTCAAAATCAGGGTTGACAAGAACATGAGCAGCTGTGATGGCATGTTTTATTTCTGTGAAGACTTTCTGAATATCTGGTGTCCATTCATTTTTTTTATCTTTCTATAACAACTTATTTATTGTCTTGACAATGGTAGCATAATCAGGGAAAAATTGTCGAACAAAATTTATCTTTCCAAGAAAGATTGCACTCATTTTCATAATCTTGGAGGGTTTAGGTCATTTATTGCTTTGACTCTTTCTAGATCAATATATACTCCTTCTTTTCTTACAAAATTTCCTAAGAGCTTTCATTCTGTTTTAGAAAACAAACACTTTTTGGGATTTAAAGATATTCCATATATTTTGCATCTTTCAATTAACTGTCTAAGATGCTTGATATGTATTTCTCTCAAATTTGAATAAACTTTTAGGTCATCTTGATAATCGGCCATAAATTTTCTAATGAAATCTTTGAAAGCATGATCCATTGCTCTTTGGAATGTTGAAACAACATTTTTCAATCCAAATGGAATTCTAACATAAGCATAAGTTCCCCATGGTGTTACAAATGTTGTTTTTTTATCTATCTTCTTTTGCCACAAAAACTTGGTTGTAACCTGGAAATCCATCTAACATAGACATTAATCCAGAACCAGTAACCTATTGAAGAAGCATTTCCATATTATGTAGTGGATAATTATATTTTATTCTAAGTCGATCGATATCTCTAAAATCAACAAAAAGGTAGATTTCACCATTATTCTTTCTTACTACCATGTGATTTGAGAGCCACTCCAAATGTCTGATAGAAAAATAATACCAACCTTCTTTAATTTCTCATTTTCTATCTTCACTAGAGGCTTTATCTTGGGATTTATCATTCTTGAATTTTTCTTGAAGGGTTTTGATCCTTCTTTTAGTGGTACAATATGTTGAAATATAGAATTGTCATATTCCTTTAAGTCATCATAGCTCTAGGAAACAATGTCTTGAAATTCTTTGAAAATATGATTATACTGATGAATTTCTTTAGTAGTTCAACTGGTACCCATATTTATGTATTTTGGGGAAACAAGAGTGTCAATATTTATCTTTTGTGTCTCTTGAACCTTTCCGACAGATGTCTCATCCTTTGGGTCCATAATTCCTTTTTGGTCATCTCTTGTGAAAATGGATTCCAAATTGACACAACTCTTGGGAGTAAATTTAATATTTTAATTCTTCTCTTCCTTATGAGGATTTTTATTTTCTTCTAAATCATTCAAAACCATGGAGTCATTGTCAGTAAAGAATTTATAATATGCTCATCATTCTCAAAGACTTGTAAATATTTTTGGTTATCTAGTATTGAAGAGCGAAATATTGTCTTCACATGAAAAGTGTTATAACCTTAAGAATCTTTTGTATTGAAAAGAGATGCAACTATTTCCAATGAGTCTTCCTTTTGATTCCTTTCTCTATGGATAAAAGATATATTGAAAGAGTTGAAAGAATCCATGAGTTCACAAATATTCTTGCATAATGTTTTTTTTTTTTTTTCTTAATTCTGTATTTCTTTCTGATGTGATTGATGAGCAATTCTGAATCACCACTGACTACCGAATTTTCAACTTTCATCTGAAGGGAAAGAGTCATCCCTTGAATTAATGCCTCATATTCTGATTCATTATTGGTACATGGAAACTCCAATATGATGGTGTGTGGATATATACAAGATTGAGGGATTTTAAAAACGATTCTTGCTCCATTTCCATATTTGGAACAAGAAACATCAAATGACATCTTCGAGAAGCCTTGAAAATAATTTTCTTCACCTTGTTAAGGAGGGATGATTTTTTATGGACTAAGAACACCATAATTTCTAATTCTTTCATTAATAAAATTCTGCATTACTTCGTTCTCCTTCTTCTTGAAAGAAATGAGCTTTCTACTTTCTCGAGGAACCAAGACCATTGTTCTATATTTGTTAGCAAACATCATACAAATTCCATCATTCATTATGTAACCTCCAATTAATGAACACCAATCCCTTCCTAACACACCACCATATGCAGAAGGTAAATCAACCACTATTATGGTGAAAATTATGGTGATATGAGGGGTTGCAGTTATCCATGCACATAAGTCTTTTATTTCTCCATATGTTGGGATTTTTCTTGAATCTATGGCATACATACTTTTCTCGATCTTATAATTATTTTTTCATCCCATTGCCAGTGCTTCCATGAATCATAAAGGAATAATATTGTTGGTATATTTACTATCAACCAAACAAATATGTAATTTAAAGTCATGATTCTCTATGGATATGTAGAAAGGTGGGATTCCCCCCCTTGGCCTTACTAATAAGACATTTTGTTGCTGCTTGGTGTTTGTGACAACAACTTCTATTATTGTTTGTGAATCATCAAGTATCTTTAAAAGATTATCTCTTTGTTGTGGTATCTTCACCATGTCCATGAAGGGAAAGGTAATTATGAGTTTGGATAAGTCATCAATAAGATTGTAGTTCATTTGTAGTGGAGTTTTTTCCTGAATAGTAGTTGTTTGTTGCTTTGTTGATTCTTCATTATTTGTGTTTGTCTTTTCTTTTTCAGGTGCTTCCTTTGTCTTGAATTTATTCATGTGTGCTCTCGTTTGGACAACATTATATTATAAACAATATGGATCTTCTTGTTCATAAAAAATGTAAAAATATGATTTGCCTTCATCCATATGCACTGACTCTAGAACCCCATTTTGGGTTATATCTCATTCTTGATCAAAATTTTCAAAACTTTGATCTTCCAATATTTCTTCTAATATGAAAATGTTACAATTTGGCACTCTTGGTGATCTCAGTCTTTGTTCATGAACTAAATATTCTCAGTTATGGTCCTGCTCATTTGAGCAATTCCTATTTTTTGTCTTGTTTCCTGAGCAACAACTGGATCATTCTTGACATTGGGGGGAACCCCTTGGAGGATCCCTCCACCGGTTCCTCAATTTTGAATGGTTCTTGAAGTAGATGGTCCTTGATGTGATATGGAAAGAGTATTCATTTGTCTTTGTACTTTCCTAATAATGATCTCACGATCAACATTGGTCTCAAGCATAAATTCTTGCATTTTTGTTTCCTTTTGAATGGCTCCATGTAAATCGTTTATTTTTGAAGATCTATTTTCATAATTTACATTTGCAAGCATTGCTTTCTTGTATCATCTAAATATAACATGATCATTAGGTCGTTGATCCTTTGGGATTTGATTCAAATTCTTAAAGATGTTGGGTGATTGGTTTTCATTGATGCTGTTGGACAATTGGTTGTCATTGATGTCAACATGTGTGATGAGTGTATTTGGATAACTCTCAAAAGTTGTCCCCTCATGGCGTAGCTCTTAGCATGACCCTCACGGGAATATGCTTTGAAGAAGTCTACAAGAATCCCTATAGGTGTGGTCATGAACCCCAAATTTATTTGAGGAATAAGGACATGAAGGATAGTGGAAATGTAGGTAACACACTCATATATGGACATTCCTTTTCATATTGTTTCTAATGGTAGGTGGAATGTCACGTAGTTCCTCATGATTGAGAAGTTATGAGGTCATGAAGTTGGAAGCCCCGAAGAATGGATAAGAATCCCCTAAACAATTACAATTCATTAACTAAAGGGTAAAGTGGTTGTAACAAGAAGTCCTAAAGTTAAGGAGATAAGTTAATTAGAAAATTTATAAATACACAACAATAAGCCTCTCATTTGTACATTCACTCACACAAGTTTATTGAATATTTTCTAGTGAGCAAGTGATCTATTGGAAAATTTGAAGTGGCGAATTTGAGGCAATGAAAGAGTAATGAGAGAGAAAGTTTGAGGATTGTAGAGGAGAGCTAGGGTTTTCTAGGAAACCATAATTTGGCTTACCCCCGCGAGTTACACTATTGGTGTCCCATGAGGCACCCTCACGTGTTGTATGAAACTTGTCCCGCGGGGCCATGATGCATGGGTTAGTCCTGTGAGGCTAAAATAAATTTGAAGGAGGATTCTAGTACCAGGTTGTTGAGGCTGAGAAAGAGCTACAGTTATGAAATCTCATGTATCAGGTTAGCTACAAGTCTAAAGGTATGTTATTCTATGTGTTTTAAGGCTTTCATCTTGGAAGGTTGACACATGCTTGAGGCATGTCTTTGTGAGTTTTGGCATATGCCTTGAGGCACATCTTGGATACTTGGAATATGGTTTGGTGTATGGTATATGCTTGAGGAATATCATGAGTAATATGGCACATGTTTGATGGTATCTTGGTACATGGTTTATGGATGTTGGCACATATTTGAGGCACATGGTTTTAGGTACATCTTGGTTACATGTTGATGATGTGATGGTCATGCCTTTGGTATCTTGTTGAGGCATTGGTATATGCTTGAGGCACACTTTTGTTGCATGGTGTGAGGAATATTCTTGGTACATGTATGAGGTTTATTTCTTCGTGATATTGATGCATGTTTGAGGAACTTATTGATGAGGTTATGGTACATGTTTGAGGTACATTCATTGGACATTGTGGTACATGCATGAGGCATGTCTTGGTGATGTTGGTACATGTTGAGTTACACCTTAGTGATGTTATGGTACAATGATTAGAAGCATATATTGACTATATTGGTATCTTGGTATCTTGGCTATATTGGTTACGCTTGAGGCACTTCACTGATGATATCTTATGGTACATGGTGTATGGAATGATTGAGACATATCATGAGTGATATGGTACATGGTTTGGTACAGGTTTGATGCATGATTGATGTATGGTACATGTTTGATGCACATGGTTGATGTACATGGTATGGTACATGTTGACGTACATGGTATGGCACAAGTTGATGTATATGGTATGGTGATGGTTTTGGTATCCATGTGAGTGGATTTGGTTATAGTTGGTTGATGATGGTATATCAATGATAACGATAGTGACAATGACAGGTTGCACGATAGGTTGATCATTAGTGACAGGTTGATGTGACAGCGGTAGTCACAGGTTGATGTGATAGTGATAATGATAGGTTGGTTGATGTGGAAAGTGAAAGGTTAGTGGATGTATCAATGAAAATGGAAGTTATAGGTTGATCAGTGGTAGTAACAATGAGTCTACACTTATATTTCATGGCGGTAGGACAAGGCAAGGAAAGGGGGTTGTAGCCTCCTTTCAGTTGGTGTCAAAGAATAAGGGAGTAATAACTTCCTTCATGTTGGTGCTTGTAAATTAGGGGGTCGTATCCTCCTTCTAGTTGGAGCTGGAGAACATAGGGATTTGGAGCTTCCTTCAAGTTGGATCTTGTAAACTAGGGGGTTGGAGCCTCCTTCTAGTTGTAGCTAGAGAATTCAGGGATTTGTAGCTTCCTTTAGGTTGGAGCTTGTAAACAGGGGGTTGGAACCTCCTTCTAGTTGGTGTTGGAGAATTCAGAAGTTGGTGCTTCCTATGAATGTATTCTTGATATATATAAGAAAGAATTATGCAGTTTTCTCCTATTTGGGTTTCCATGTAAATTCTAGTGTATTGTGTATCTGATGTGATATTTTTGAATTGTATTGCTTATGGTTATATGCTCATGATATTTTGGATGCAATAATAAATGATATAATGTTGATAAAGTTGAATTTTGTATATTGTGATTGAAAGTGGTAAAAAATACTCATACTGATTCACCCCCCCCCCCTCTC
>ML841925.1:22881-40202 GCA_009831015.1 Picea engelmannii
CTGAATTTGAAATTTGAATAACATTATAGAGAAAGAGTTTATTACTTTTACTTCTTTTTATTGGACCTTTAAAAGGTTCCAATTTCTCTTGAATTTATTGTTCTCTTCTTTGTCTTAGAGATATTTCTCTTTCCTCTTCTTAATCAAGGGTTTCCCAAGATATTTCAAGTTCAAAATGACTCTTAGCTATGGTTAATACCAAGACATAGAGTTGATGCAAAACACTTTCTTGATATATAAGTACCACTTGTAATTGGGGTTGATTTGGTTCTGATCGAGTCATCAAAATTATGGTCTATGAAACCAACCTTTTATTCTCCCCAGTATGGTCGCAAAAAATGTTGATATTAAAGACTATTTTATGGTCTTTGAGTTAACCTCACAAGGATAAAATCCACCTACATTTTTTAAGAGGCGGTATTCCTCTATTTTAAGATTGCATGTAGAAATATAAAAAATACTGGAGAAGGAATAGGATTATTTAAAATAAATATTCACTTGCAAAGAATACTCGAGATGTGACCAAGTATCTTATAAAAGGAAACTATTTACAATATATTATAGAATTAATAAGACAATATAATATGAAGGTAAACATGATGACATTTCCAACACAACATTCATCAAGATAGAACACAATATCCAAGGAAAAGAAACAAGAAAATATGGACCATGTATGATAGATAACTTTAAATGATAATTTCATTAGGCACAAAAAAGGTTATGATAGATACACATTTGGAATATCAAACTCAAAACCAAAGTCTTTGAGATTACAATAATGTAATATACCAAATTAGTTCTCTGGGAACCTTAAAATAATAAATATGTCTTTAAGAATACAAAGTAAATGTCTTGAAAATAATATTTGTGTTTTTCCTTCAAAGAGGATTGGGATGGGGATCCCGTGGACCATAAAATGAAAAGACCTGGAAGACACAAGAAAAAAAATCAAAGATCATCTTAGGTTTCACATATTATTGGGAAATGAAAGACAATATGACAAATGATTATAGAAGAAATATAATAAAGGGAGGAACGAGGTTGGTACTTGACTCACTGTGATGGAATTTTTTTTTGAACCCATTACTTGCTTGGAGGTGCCTCTTTTGTAGATGCTTGTTGTTGTTGAGGTGGCATAACTATTGCAATCATTTCTTGTTGACCTGGCTATTTGATTTTGATTAAGGATTTTCTTAACCAATATTCAATATATTCCCTCATGGGAGACACCATGATCTCATTCCTTGTCTTTATCTTGAACAATGCATTCTCGATCTCTCTCAATTCCATGTCTGATTGGTGCAACGTGTCATCTAACTCATCATTTATGTTCATGTATTTGACTATCCACCTTTTGACTCCTTCTTCGAATAATTCTATTGTTTTGATGAACTCATTTTCCCATGCAACGTTTAATACATCAAGTTGGTCTAGAAATTTGTCTTTTGATGAAAGTATTGTATCCATTAATAGGTTAGGGCCATAAAGTTCTTTCGTGAGATCAACCAACTTAAATAATAAGTCACCTCTTTTGTTCTTCCAAGAATCTAGTTCACTTATCATTTCTCTCAAATTATTTATTCTCTTCAACCAACATGCACTAATTTGTTTCATCATGGTATTTGAAGGAAGGTTTTTCTCTCTTTTGTGGATATCGTTCAAGCTTGAAACTTTGGAATATAATGTACCCACAACGTCCTTGTAGAAACATTCATCATTCTCCATATCTTTTTGTAGATATTCCTTTAAATTTGCAATTCATGTTGCAAAGTTGGTGGAACCTTGTGCAAGTTCCCAAATTTCTTGAATCAGATATATTCTTTTTGTATCCTGTCACCAATATATTTTCTTATTGCTTGCAGTAAACTTGATGAACCTTTACATTTGTTACTACTTTTTGGGATATCTTCTGAAGTGAGTATTGGTTGAATTGTGTCCAAAGGTTCTGGAAACAAAGGTCCTGGAATTAAAGATGCTTCTAATTCTTTTATTCTTTGTTTTAATTCCAAATTCTCTTTTTTCCATGCTATTAACGGACTATTTTAAGGATTCTTTGATTGCATTGTGGAATTGTACAATTTTTAATGTGCAACCCCATAAAAATCAATTGTTGATTTCCATTTCTCTATTGACTTTTCATTTTTTTGTATAAATGTTTTCAATTAACAATTTTTTGGACACTCGATTGTAGGTCGCGCGGTGAAAGGTTACAAACTCCTCTTCAAATATCTCTGGTTTCTGAGTGATTAGGGATTCAGTGATTTCTTGGGTTTCTTGATCCAATAGGATCTCCACTTCCAATGAAGGAGTCTCAAACAATGTTCTGAAGCATTATGGACAAGGTGTATTACACTTTTCACACCAAGGCTAAAGCTCATTAAATTTTTGGTAAAAGGTGAAATGATTAATACTTTTTATAACATAATGTGGTCATGTATTTTTCATTTAATTTTTAAAAAGGGGAAATTAGTTTTGTGTGAGAATCCACCTCACAAATTAGTTTCCTAGTTTTAAGGAAAAGTTGGGAGTCTAATGAGTTGGTTTGGGATTCTTCCTCATTTTATCACAAGTAGTTTCCTAGTCTCAAGGGTAAGTTAAGGGTCTCATACGTTGGTTGAGATTTTTTCTCATTTTTGTCCTTGATTTGTTATTAAATACTAAATTTGAGGAAATTTTCTCCTTGAATTATGGAGTTAAGGAAACTATAGAAACTCCTTATGTAAGCTTTGGGTTTGATCCCTTTATGGAGCTTGGAGAGAGAGTGCTCAAGAGAGCTTGGAGGAAATGAATTTAGTACTTCTAGTGTATGAAGAAATGTCACTTATGTGATAGCCTTAATTTCTCTTTGTATAAGAGAAGGTTTCTCTAGGTTTTCATCCCTTTATGAAGCATATGCCACATTTTGTGAGAAGGTTTCAACCCTTTCTATTGGAATGATAATAAAGCAATTTGTATTCCAAGCGGATCTGGAGACGTAGCCAAGATGTCTAGTGAACTTCGTTATCACATGGGTGTCAAATTATATGTGTGAGTTTTAATTGCATTCTCGCTTGATTAAGTAGAGATTTAATTACACATATGCACCTAATTATGACAATTTTCTCACGTTCATACACATTGTTAAGAAATTATTTTCTCATGTTCACATGCATTAAATCATCAGTAAAAGATCCTCGTCGTAGATTTTGTAGAGAAAGTTCTCACAAAAAATCTTGGATCATTTCCAGTTGTCTTTTCTCACGCCAATTGGGTTCTTCAATAAGCTCAGTCACATCCATAGCTCATGGGATTTCTTGGGTTTCATGTACGCCTAACCCTATTTTCTATGTATCTCTTTTCCTTTTGGAAGAAGTATATACGGTATGACATTTTTCAAGAATATTCTTTGGTGGGTATTTATCACCGCCAGCGTATGAACTTTTGGATGGTGTTTTCCTCATCTTCATACCACTACTCCTAGGTTTTGTTCTTACTAAGTTACTTTTTTGGGAAACAATTGGTCAATTGAGATTTCTATCTGCTACTTCTCTGCCATGATGTTGATATCCTTCATTCATATTGACTAATTCCTCCATGTCCTTTAAATCCCGGTCGAACTTCTCAAATTTGAACTGCTCAACTTCCTCTTTGAACTTCTCAACTTTGGTAAAATAAGAACAATAACCAATTGAGGCAATATGTGCACTAAACATATCATTCGGGTCGAAAACCTCAACAAGTTTAGTTTCTTTTAATCCGAGTTGGTCAATATGACCTGCAAGTTCATCCAAATGAGATATATGTTTTACAATAATTTCTCCAATTTTCCAAGGTAGGGGAATAAATTGCGTCTTTCTCTTCTCGTTGAAGAAGTGATACCAAGTCCTATGTTACCTACAAACTTCTACAACAAAATGGCTATCTGATACATAGAATGGGAGAAGGAAAGGATTCTCTTCACATCCAAATAACCTGATAATAATGAAATCTTCAGTAGTCTTGAAAAATCCTTTCCCTGCGAGAAAGGTGGTGGCCTCAACTGATAACCTCGACGTACTTGGGCCGAAAACTAACTTCTTAAAATCTTAAATGAAATTATTGTGAATCGGGTAAAAATTGAACTGATATTTCTGTCTCCACAAAGATGAATACTAGGCATAGACTGGTTCCATATTAAAATAAATGCTCCCTACCCTCGACAAGTCCTCAAATACATGACAGTAGGCTATGGTGAACATGAGGTAGGATATCATATAAAATTTCTTAGGATTTTTCAAATTACTTAATTGAAATGAAACTTCACTAGAAATAATGTGGCCCCAATCTATGATGGTGTTTTCATGCAGAGCAAAGTGAAGGACATAAACAATATTTATTAGTACATATATCATAAATTCTAGACGAATAATATGAGAAAATAACCAGGAAAATTCCTTGTATGGATATTTCAAGGAGCTTACCTCAATCTTGGAAGCACTAGTGTTATTGTTTGGGTTGACCAGATAATTACTAATAAATTTTTCTCTTCCTTTATGTTGTTTGAGGAATTCATTAGCCTCTTTTCCCTTGAATCACATATGTATGAATCCATAACATTTTGGAAAATACTGAAGGAGCTAAAGAGATGGGTTGTTTTCCTTGAAGTTAGATTATTCTTTTCTCCGAATTGAATTTATATGCGGGCCGTTGAACGAGCTCTCTAAATTTTTTTACTTTTGAAACACAACCAGCAAGGGCTATGCTTGAAGTCCAATTTAGGTTCATCTTTTTCTCATTCAAAGAGAGGGCCTTGTAGTAGTTGTATGCTCTTGAACACTAGAAATATTGATCTTCATGCCCAAGTTTGTTTAGTGTATCCCTGCAATACAATTCATTTCTCTTACTTGATATTCATTTCTCTTCTTTTTAGTTTTTGGAATAGGTGGCGCTGCTATCAATATTTACAACTTGGCATGTTAGTTCTTATTTAATTACCATGTATTTCTATAATAGTTTAATCTTCGTAATTCTTATTTCAAATTTTTCGTCCTGCGGGACGATATTTTCAAATTTATTACAAGGTTTATGGAATCTTCACTAATTTAATAATGACATTATGTCTTCATAAGTGGTGGCTAATGTGGTGGAGAGGGAATAAATTTGATGGGAAGTGGTGATGTGATGTCGTGGCAGATGAAAAGTGGTTAAGTATGGAGGTGAATTATGAGGGTTGGAAGGTGCGTTATGTAGTATTTGGGATTGAGATTCTATGGGCATGCAAGTCTAGGAGCATACGAGAATGAAAAGGAAAAATGAAAGTTCCCCACACCCACAGTAAGGAAATTGACTAAGTATGGGAGATGGTTGTTTTGCGAGTTGTGGAGGTAAGAAGTGCATTTTGTAGAACGCGGGAGTATGGGTCGGTAGGTATGCAGGTATGCAAACATAGGAAAAATGTAAATGGGATAGTAAGTTGTCCCACATCTGCATTTCAAGAAAATTGCTAAGTATGAAAATGGTGAAAAGTGCATTCTAGGGGACGCAGAGGTAAGAGTTGCAATTTGTAGGTATTGCAAATGTGGGTCTGCGGACCCAAGGGCATGCGGGTCTGGCACATGTTGTACTCCTACATCACTCGAAAAATGGCTAAGTGTTGGAAAAATTAAAAGGGGATAAAAAGAAGTTAAGTATAAATACATGGGTTCATGGGTGTGTGGGTTTGAGAATTTAACGGTAAAACATGACTTATAACCCACATTTTAAAAGGAAAAAGAGACTAATTAAGGAGATTGAAGAAGAAAAAGAAAAGAAAAGAAGAAACATTAAGGATAGGTGTGAATGTTCAAATATTGATCAAGAATATGGATCAACAAGTAGTTACATGAATCAAAGCATGAAATTTAAACAAAAATGCATAAAATCAGTTCCATTCATGATACACAAAATTCATCAACAAATGACCTCACTGTGAATAACTTGAGCAACGATGGATAGTATCTAGTTGGTGGAGTGCTCAACTATACAACCTGCTCCAAGGAAACATCTATTATGGCAACCTTAGTGGATGGCACATCATGGTCTGCAATAGAGACGACTAGTGGGTTTTGTATGGGTGCAACCATTGTGGATGCATATGATAGAAAAGGTGGTGGGTGTGGGTGGTGTATGGGTGCACCCAATGTGAATGGATGTGATGGAAAAGGTTGTGGGGGTGGGTGGTGTATGGGTGCCTTCACTATGGATGGATGTGATAGAAAAGGTGGGTGTCATATGGGTGCATTCGTTGTGGATGGATGGGATGGGAAATATGGTGGAGCTGGGAGACGATAAACCCCCATGAGTTTTACAAGGGATGGTAAAACCCTTGGGGGGGGAAGAGGTATCCCAAGAGCTAGGGAAAGGTAGCCAAGGAATAGACTATCCATGTAGTTGGGGAAAAAATATGTGTGGAATATTGGTACTGGTGGTGAATGAAAGGGTGGTGGTGTAGGTGACCCAATAGTGGATGAAGCAACCTGCATACTTATTTATAACATTTTTATTAGTATAAAAATGTAAAATTCAACCAAAATAATATAACGAATTTCACATTTAAACAAGATTTAATTCAACACATGATACATGTGAAGGGTGTGACTTGTCCATCCCAGGTGGACATGGTTCATCACCTTATGGTAATGCAACCTGTAAAAACACAACATTATATTTGAGGATGCTAGAGAATAAGAAAATCATCATCGTGAATTTATCAAAGGTTACACATACCTGTGTATGCGATACACCAAATGAGCAGGATGCCTTTAATGTTGCATCAGTGGTGGAAACTAACATTGATGCATCTATCGACATAGAGGGTATTCTATCGAAGCGTAGAAAATGCAAAACATCATATAATAATATATGGAAAAAAATACCCAGAAAACTATATATATACATACACACACACACACATGTGTGTGTGTGTGTGTGTGTGTAAAAAATCAATGAAGAACTCAGAGATGGTCAAGATACTAACCTCCTCCATGAAACTCTCATGTCCACTAGCCTTTATCAACCCATAAAAAATATGCCTGCAACTCGAGCATCTTTGAGTCTCACTTGAATGCCTACTATGTCCATGTGCCCTCTCTTGGATACACTCTGTAACATCCCGCTTGACTTATTCTTTGAGGACACTTGCTTGCAAGTCATCTGGGTATGGTACTTTGTGATTTCATTCAGATTATGGGTTATATATGATGATGTTGAGGTGTTATGTCTTATTGATTTTATTTATGTATATATATTGATAGATGCTTTTGACAAGTCGTCATGAGTGTGCAGGACACATGATAGGTTAAGGATGTTGATGGAATCGATAGATTCCCTTGGACTCTGGATTGAGTCAGGGAGTGGATAGTATCTATTGGGTATTTCATTTCATGCACATATGCTATATGATTGATTATAGTATGCTTTATGTATGTAGAATTATTGATAGCGTTTTTTCAGTGGATGCAGGCTTGACGATGCTTGATAATATGGATCAAATAAGGAGTAGAGGGGCCATGCACATAAATAAGAAATTTTAGGGAGAGGTGTGACAACGTCCCTATCACAGCCTACTAGGACTCCCATCATGGTCTGAACTATAGGTTAATGATTACCTAGATCGAAAGGTCCACGATGACGTGAGGTCATACTGAGACAGTCGCTCACGGAGATTTATAAGGATTGTGCAAAAAGGCAGAGTCCTTATTCCTTAGAATCCATTAGTCTCTCACAAGTTCGATAGAGTGGAGTGTTGACTCCAAGGGTCAAAAAACTTCCAAAACCATTCTAAGGCGAGTGGCACCCTTAGAGCACAGAGGTGCGTCTTGAAGGGCGCATCACATCATTAAACTTGAGTCAATAAATCTAGATGGCCTAGAAAACATTGAAATATTTAGACCTTTTTGGATTAACTAATCAATTAAACAATAGTCTATTAGTTGAAAAGCCTAACAAGATTCTAAGCCTAAGTCTAATATTTGGTCTAAGTCTAAGTTTAAATTGGGGACTAATTAAAATATTAAATTTGGGATAAATCTAATTCTAGGAAAAGATGGGAAAAATATAAAGATTGAATAAAATGCACAAGTGTGCATGAATTTAATAAAAACAAAATTTTAAATAGAAACGAATAATAACTTGAGAGGTTGGGTGTACATAGAATAGAATCTAGAGTCAAACTACACTAGTCTAACTAGAAGAGGACTCTTAATTAAACTCTAACTAAGATCTAGCTAGGAGACACTCCTTAGATGAGAATCTGGGGAACAAAGGGACACCTTGGAGTGAAAATAGGGACACATTGAGGAATGTGAGGGAATTTGACATTTTTAAATAAAATAAAATTGGTAAATACTGATGTAACTTAGGGAGAATGTGACAAGTCTGTGAGTGAATAATCCAAATTAAATTAACAAAAAAATTAATTATCTGTGCATGAGGACATGTGTTAGTGAAGAAATTTCTATAAAAACAATTTCTGGAGAAGGGAAAATGATCTGATTTTCTGAGCATTGTTATGCTGCCAAATTTTTATTGGACTGTGTTTTACTTGTGAGAGTTGGGATACCAACCTTGTAAAAAGAGTGGAATCTCTTCCTTGTGAGGGCAAGTCTTGGAGCTATCATTGTTGGTTTATTGTGTGTGGCCCCTTTGCAGCTTGGGGGGCTAGGGGGGAAGAAGAGTACCCCTAGCATTGGCTGGGAGGTATCGGTGAAGTGTTTGCGATTAGAAAGAGAAGGAAAGGAAGGAGCACAAGAATTTGAAGGAATCTTCATTACACAACATTCATTGGTTCTGATATTTTTATATTCTGAATTTTATTCATAACATTAGTGTAGTTGTATGTTAGACTGACAGGGCCACTGCAGAATAATTGAAATCCTGAATGCCAACTGTTACAATTACTGTGTATGTTATTAGCTCAGATTTTGTATTCTTAATTTATAGTTTCTTCCAATGAATAATAGTTACAATATTTATATTTTTTATTTTTACTGTTAGTTCCGAACGTTTCCACAATGTATATTTGAGTGGCTTGATCCTCATAGTAAAATTTAAACTACATTTGTGTATGATCTATGTTCTAAAATTTGTATTTTATCCATTTGTGAAGTTGCATGATCAAAGTTTTAATTGAGATTATTAAAGGACATTAATGGTGTATTATCGATAGTAAACTATGGAATTAAGTTTGAATTTGTATTCATGAGTTCTTTGTTGCTTTATACCCTAAATTCAAATTTTGTATCGTCGGAAATCTCTGTTGAATTTTTGTCTTTCAATTTCATTTATAATATGGAACTCAGTTGAATTTGTTAAAATATGAATCTCTATGTGGATCTTCTGTCAAATTCGTTGATAAATCCAAATTTAATAATAACATGGAGGCTCTGTGCGTTATATATTAAAACCAAAACTTTCGGGATCATGGGAAGCCTGTTAATGGTTTTTGGAGTTGAATTTTAACCTATAGTGTGTTATCCTTTTTCCTTTTCAAGTTATGCATGTGACCATGGGTTAGAACCTAGCACTGACTAAAGAGATCTATTCAAAGCTTCGGGACTTCGGTGCTATGGATGTTTCATAACTCCATTTCACCCGGAGTGATTACCGACCGAATTTGGTAATAAAGAGAAGTCAACCGAGAGTTGTAGGTTAACCCTACCCTTCAACCTCCCTTCGTTAACTTTTAAGAACTTGATTGAATGGTTGACGAATATTCTCCTCACATGATAATCTATGGTGGAGATTCACTTCAGAATTCTAGGCTTCGAGGTTTTCTCTACATTCACAACTTTAAATTATTTTAATTGGATCGCCAAACCACCGAAGGGATCAAGGATCTAATGGCTGACACTTCACTCCAGAATTCGGGACTCCAAGAGTCCCTCACCTTTTTGCAACAACGACTCAGTTTTTCCGAAGTATTGAATCTCGAATAACTCAGAGATCAACGGTTCCCACACCTTGCTCCAATATACGGCTAGAAGAAACTCCAAGGCTTCCAGATTTAGAAGGTTTTGCGACTACAACTCATGTTACCTCTGAACTAGTAAAGGTCAAATCCACAGATCTGATGGTCCTTGATTAACCATTGACAACGATCAGGATTAACTTTGGGCTCCGGGGGTTCAAGAATTTTCACACCAAAACAATTTTCAACCACCACCTCCCAAATCATCGAATTCCAAATACTAGGAATATACAGACACATGTACCCAACGTTTGACAGTAAGGATTTACTTTGAAATTCGGGACTCCAAGAGCACTTAAAATTTTCAACTACTACTCTTTTTGCCGAAGTGTCGAACTACTGAACCTTTGGAAAATGAAGGCTCATAGATCTAATGGCCCTCGATCGATCACTAGATCTACAACTGTCCTTCACTCTGGGACTTCAGAGCTTCGTGGTTTCTTAACTCTTTAGAGTTACAAACCCAACTCGTCGAATAGACGAACCCTTGAAGATCCAACGACTAGTAATCACTCACCAATATACGGTTTAGTTTCACTTCGCGACTTCGGGCTTCGGGGCTCTCTTAAAGTAAATAACTCAGATCTGCCAAAGTTACGAAGCCCAAAGGTTTCAGGGTTTAACGAGTGCACTACTTCTATCGAATCAAACGATTGTGGGGATTTCAACTCCTCACAATCATATCCTGTCCTTTAATTCTTTCAAAGGGTTATCACACCCTTGTTTCCTCACTTGAACCCTACACATGCTTTCTCTCCTGAGATTTGGAATCTTTTGTTGTGTGTGCGCTTATGCGCCTCCCCTGTGAAATTTCGCACTATCTCTCCTGAGATTCGTCCTTCTGAAATTTAAGGCCTTCGCCTACCTTGAGTGGCCTTTATGCACTGGATGTTGTTTCCTTCTGAACTTTGGGACTTCATGGGGCCCGTCTACACACTTCTAGAGTTGGCTATGGAAGTGTTTTCACTGTGTCACCCAGAAGAGAAACTTCGGGTTTCTTATAGAACTTATTAACTCATTCTCAGAACAAACCTTCACTCGATTGCTGATTTTATTCATCACATTTACAATTAATTCACAAAGTATAGAGAAGGCTTATGATTTCCACTTTTGTTGGGAGCTTTTCTCTCTTATTATTTTCCTATTTAAAATTGTTATGCAGATCAAACATCTATCTACTTGGTTTTACCCTATAGGGTTGTCACACTTATTCTAGGTAAACATTAATAAAGTTGAAATGATCATAAATAATAGATTGCCTATTTTAGGGTCTCTAATTTTTACTGTAAGTTTTTGTCTTGATACTAATGAAAATTATTCCTATCCTTTAATTTAGTAAGATGATGAATTATTGTAATAGTATACATTTGTGTTATGAAGTGATGACCATATGCCATATTCTATGTGTTTTTAAGAATTTGTAGTAAGGAATGCTGAGAATTATAGTTGAACTTCAGAATAAATCAAAGTTATTGGAATTAGATACTTCCTTGTTTCTCAGAAAAGTCCCCAGTCTTGAGACATTAAATGGTCAAAATCAATTGGATGAATCCTAGACTTGAGCGTTGATTATGTGTCATGGAAGTCCTAACCTTGCAAGATAGGTTGGGTGGGTAGTTTTGTATGTTATCTTATGTGATGTGGCAGATCCTTCATGCATTAAAGTGGTATCTAAATCTGGTTTTGCAATGAAATGAAATAAATAGAATGTGTATTTATGAAGTATGTTAATATCATGAATTAGACTATGTATGAGTGAAGTATTTTAATATCGTGATCCAATTGTTCTAATGATTTTTTATTAATGTTAATTTTATTTTTTATTTTTTATCTCTTACTGTTTCTCAATCACTTGTATGATGTAATAGAGGGGTTGTTACACACTCTACTTCAAGAATTGAAGGTATATCCCCTCTACCAACGTCCCCTATAGGCACACCTCTTGTCAAGATAGTGCTACAAAAATACAATGTTGCACCAGGCTCCGAGTCAAGGCTAATATTGATAACTACATCTACATAATGCCTTCCATCAAGGGAGGATGCTGAGAGGGGGGGTTAGGTTTTCACCTAGGATGAAGATGACCTAGAACTAGGTCATACCTAACATTCTTTCTGTCCTGTGAAGAACCATGAACCACCCTATGGAATTCACCAATGTCAAAGTAGTTGACATGGTGACCGAACATAAACTATGCCCATAATTTCTTAAGGAAATATAGAGGCACCTCCCTCTTATTGTAGGGAGGTTTGTCAAACACCATAAACCACCTATCCATCCAATTATCCTTAAATTGTTGGTGGATGCACCAATCCATATAAATATGTATGTTTCTTATTGGTGGTTGTACTCTGGTTCTAGGATCAATGAACAATGACATCAATTATTGTCCTGTAATGTTCAAGTCTCTCTCTTGGTTTTTATCAATGCAAATCTTGTAAAACTCAAACATTTTATCCTTGTAATCATAAATATTGGTTAATTTCCCTTGGGAACTTGCAATGGGCGATAAAATGGCATCCAAGGAAGTGATTGATGACAATCGTGTTGGAATACAATTGTTTTTAGACCAAAAACCACATGCATTAATCTCTGCCACAATCGCCAGAGTTAGGATCCACAAGAGAGGGTTAACCCATGTCACGTAATTAAGGGAAGTGATGAACCCAATGTCCAACAATCTCCCCCCCAGCACATGCTGGCAAGTTTCAAACTTGAGACATGTCACTTTGATACCATTTATTGGACTACGATTTTCGTTAGACCAAAACCCATAGGCATTAATCTTCACCACAATTTCTAGAGTTAGGATCCACGAGAGGGGGTTAACCCATGTCACGAAACTTGTGGGAAGTGTTGAACCCAATTTCCAACAAATCAAATGGGCTCTCTAGTACTCCTTAATTCTTGGTCAATTGATCTAAGAAACCTCAAACTTTCAAAAATTTCCATGTGTATGTTTGTTGGTTATGGCTTGGGGTTTGTAGTGTCTTCCTGTGGTTGTGTTGGGTTTTAGTTTTCTCCAAGTTCCATGTTAATTATTGTGTTGAAATTTAATAATGGAATTATATAAATTAGGTTGAATTTGTAAATTAACTTAGAATATTAAAAAAAACATGAAATTAAATAGTTTAGAAAATTAAAAAAACAGAAAATTAAATGTGAATAAATACCTAGAATCCCTCGGAGATGGTGTAAAAATCCTTTGGACACTTCATCAACAAATACAAAGGCTTCAATTCACTCAATGATCTCTCAAACGCATTGCACAATTATGGAATGGACAAAAAAAGGTTGTGGTCACTTTTAGTCTGACCCAACAGGAATGTGTGTGTGTTCCTAGAGTACATGCATGTTCCTAGGGACATGTGTGTGTTCGTAGAGTGCATGCACGTTCATAAGAACATGTGCATGTTCTTAAGAACGTGTGGGCATTCTTATCGAAGAGCCTGTGTGGAATCCTAGGTGACAGTTCGAGGTTTTCTGAGCTTGTCATGTTAGGAATGTCTGCACATTCTTAAGTATGTGAACGTGTTCCTACGAGAGCACATTTGTGCTCACCCCATTGCCACTTTTCATCCATCAACTTCATGCACATTCCAGAGGGTGAATTTTTATTATATGATAGTATTGGTGAAAAATTGGAGACTGGGGTTCTCGCAGGTTACCAACAAAGGTACCGATGTAGTTTAGTAGAGTTGGCATATTCAACCTTCTGCAAGGGAAGGAGGTATCACCCGAAGCGCAACCAATACTATGTATGATAAAGTGAATTAAGAAGGACACACCATCATATCTAGTGCACAATACAAGACATAACCATATTTGAAGGTGGAGAGATCATATCATCAAAAATATTAAACCAGTAAATGCATCAGATGGTCCATGTCATGCAACATAAAGATAAACACATACATCACAAAATCTTGTTAAACAATGTCACAACTATCAATAACCCAAAACAAGACAAATTGCATAGTAAAGAGATCAAGTATTCATATACATTATAACAAACTTTTGGTGCCCAAATAATCCTTCATGTATTATCATATCACAACCCAACATACATAGAGTACTTATTCCATAACATGACTTATACAAAAAAATCGGTAATTAGGTACCTGATCTGGACTCTCAGACTTTTGTGCAAAAACAGTTCATTCCCCCAAACTCCCTAACAATGGATTATCGCAGCAGACAGTAATGGTGAAATCTTAATGACATAACATAAGAGAGACTCAACAAAAAATCAATAGCATACCAACACCGATCTAACAATAATCTAACAACAGTATCCTATCAATATCTTAACAATATCCCAAAAACAACTTAACACCTTAACAACTTAACAACTTAACAACAAGCTTTTCCCATTACATGTTCCCATATTTATTCCTTTACCTTGAGTATTTATTTGGCTTCTTGCATTCGCTAATGTCTTTTCTTGATTCCACTTCCTTTTCGCATGCGGTCGAAGATTCTGTCTCTTTTCATTGCTCTTACAGCTGGTGCATGACTGTTTTCCTTGCTGGCACACTGGTAGTTATATTTCCTCCACTTGGATCTCTTAGTGATGTGCCAAACTATTATGCAAAACTCTAACATTTCCACAAAATTGGGTGGTATTAAAAAACTGAGGGCCCAACATATAGCTAATTTAAATAATTATATTTATGTCATCTTATTATCACATCTCACCATAATGGTGCATAATTTTGGAAGTATTTCAAATAGTTACGAAGTTTGAAATCTAATATGTTGATGTAATGTGGGATGTTGAAGGAGGATAATAGAGAAACACCTCATGTCTTTACATCTATCTCTCCAAACATTTAATCCCACAAGTATAAGCATTCCAAAATTATTCCTACATCTCTCTTGAAATATTTTGTCCACTCATATGTCTCTTGCAAGCATGAATATTCCAAAATTCTTCTCCAACATGCATGTAATTCTTAGATATGGATTTGAATGTGATGCATGAAATTACTCTTAGATTTGAATCTAGGAGATAAAACATGTAACAACATGGTGAATTCAATGTGCGAATATTGTCTAATTTCCTTTGGTAATCCCCTTAAACAAAGGTCATCAAGAGACATGCACATGTTGGTCTAGGGTTTTGTCCTAAATAAGCATTAGTGGAGAGCCCTCCATATTTTATGTAGTTCCAATATCATTATCAAAGATCGTCTAGGACCTTGCAGTTCATTGAAATTCCTTGGATAAAGGCTAGATTTTACATCATGGTTAAGTCTCTCAATGGGAGCACCTTATTATTGTGGGTGAATTCCATTGGTTATGTGGCAACTATAAAGTAGAATTTGGAGTTTTTATAAGGAATTCCTATGGATCAACACCGCTTGTTTTTTAAAGGTAAATAACTTCAGAACCAATTTTTATTTTTGATTACAACATTTTCAAATATTTAAGTATCATTTTGTTACTGCATTTATGTGGTGAAGTGGTGGGCATTGGGGTGTCTTTAACTTAAAAGTGTGTTTCCTTCAAAGATGTGGTAAAGAAAAACCTACTAATTTTGTTGCTTTGAACTCTCCTTTGTCCAATGGATATAGAAATCCGAAGTGGTGCAAAATATAGAGGTCTTTGAGCAAAATGTCAAAGATTTACTTTCCTTTCACAAATCCTTTTTGATAATATGTAGATTCAATGGTTTATGGCTTTCTAATTCATATTTGTACCAATGATTTATTTGATGTGCACAAAGGATAGTGAGGTTTATCTTTTCTTTAAGGGTTTCTTTATTGTTTAGTTTTCTAATATTGTTTATTATCAAAAAGTTTTAGAAAAGGACCGAATGGGTATTTTTTTTCCCATGGTTTCCCTCTTTCAACCCTACCACTATGTCTATAACAAAATTGCTAGTCGGGTTTGGCTCCCAAATCTACCCCTTCATTTTTGGCATTTATCAATTTTAAAAATATTAAGAATACTTTAGAAAGTTACAATAAAATATATTTAAAATGAGTTTCTTTGACTTCGTACACATATACTAGAATATGTGTTGAGATTGAGATTAACTAGCCTCTCCCAAACAAGATGCTCTTAAGCGAGACAATTTAAGATGACAATTCCATGTAGAAGGTTGTAACTCAAATATCTACAAGTTTAAGCAATGCAACTAACTACTCTCACTACCAAACCTTATTCATTCATGAGAATTCTTCAGTTATGAAAGGAAACAAAATCTTTTAGAAGAGAAGGAAGATTGAAATATAGATGCTTATCTTATACTGTAGGATATTAATATACAGTTTAAGTATTATGTCTTGTGTTAAGTTAATCTTACATGAAATACATAAATGCTTGTCAAATAACCCATGATACATAGATCCAACATTGGATTTTGATGGAAAAATTGATCGTCATGGGTAGTTTTGTCCATAAAATACAATTGTAATTTTTATATACACTTCTTGCTAAACAACTCATTTCATTGCCAAAACGTATTTTTGATATTCAACATAATTTCCAAAACATCTTTAATTTTGTTTCGTTTTATGATTTATTATGTCATGACCTATAAGATTAGAGACTCAAGTAATTATATATCAACTAATGGATTGTACCAAACATTATTTAAAGTCGAAACAGCTAAGGATTTTGAAATTTGACCTAGGAACATTTAGTGAACTCTCCATCTTTCTACTGTAACATATTATGAGAGTAAGCTTTTCACAATAAATGAGGTAAATGAGTTGATAGATTGTAGATATATTTTTAAATTTAACTAAAAATGATACATTGGTCACTCTTTGCAGTGGAGATTTATTGGTGGTTGATTAGAATATTATATTTTTTATGGCCTCTTTTGGAACCTAAACATCTAGGTTTTCAACTTCCAACATCCAAGGTTACCTCTCTCTCCCTCTCTCTATTGTATTCCATCCTTCCATAGTTGATTTTGAAGCACTTTTTCACCTTAGAATAATAACCAAAACAATGCAATGTAAATTAAACGATGGACTCATGGAATTTACAATAGAATTTGGATTGTAATGTAAGACATTATTTTGTAGCAATCCAAGAGTATAGTTGGACCTTGACCAATAATAACTTCCTGTTGAAAATTTGAAATAACATACTCAAATTACCATAAAAAGGCATTGAACCACCCATCATTTATGTTTTCTCTTATTTTTAGTAGCTCTTTTTGGGAAGGGAGCCTAAATGCAAATGTAAAGTTAAATAAACTGTAAATCATGTAATGACAAGTAATTACTTTAATCTTAGTTTAAAAGTACTATGAAAGCTCAAGGTTGCTCATAGAATTCAATTATCTTTCCATGCCTATTTTTGGTGTAGCACTAGTACTCTAAATTTAGATTTTATA
>ML841926.1:4125-17486 GCA_009831015.1 Picea engelmannii
GCCTCAACTCCAAAAGACAAAAATAACCAAGACAAGAGCTAAAAGAGTATCTCTCACAAGAGAGCAAGTTGTGTTATTAAAATGAGGCTCAAGGTCCTCAATATATATGATCCAAATGACCTTGAATTACAAAATAGGTCATCGAAAACAACCGACAAGGCTGACTTAACAATATTTCATTATTTGTCACATTAAATGCTAAAAATGCCAAAAATGAGCTAAAAATGGAGACGTCGGGCCCCTATGAGGGAGACGTTGGCCCCTTCAGGGCATAATCATCATCCAGCAAGCAAAACGTTGGCCCCTCTGAGGATCCTGCAACCTGCCATGTGTGCCAAACAAGCCCAACACACTGCCATATGCTCCAGAAACGTCCAGCCTGTCCTGGGTGAAGTCCTATCCATCAAGGCCATCATCCCATCTGTAGGGGATGATCCCCATAGGTCAAATCTCTGCCAAAACGTCCTGATGAGTCTCCCCTTCTTCTTCTCCATGCAAGGGCTCGTCATAACTTTGTCCTGCCTCTGCCATCCCAGCGACCATCTGATGGGCTCTTCATCCCCATGGAGGTCCGAGCTAATCATCTCCCCATGTGCACCGATCCTCTGGTACTTGTCCACTGGGCATGGTCCTGCACATCAAGGACTATGCCCTTCATGGGCTCATCAGTCCTAGATATCATAGCAATGTAAATCATATTTCATCATTAAAGTTATCAAACATATGCATGAAATCCCTAACATATCATCTGAGAGCTCAAAGACATTACACAGATCTACTATACAAAGCTAAGGAAACCAACAGAACAACCTATTGGGATAATACCCACAAGAGATGGAAAGTTTCCTCAAAATATTATTCAAGCCATGTTTAACGCGGTGATATGGTTTTAAGGATGTCCAATCATAGTAAGACCAAGGGCAGGTGTTGTCTGTGGGTGCCTTTGTAGGAGGCGAGTTGTACCCGTCATGGATGCATTTTTTCCAAGCCCTTTTATTGTCTCATCTTTCTTTTATTTGTTTCAAGGTCTGACGAAGAGGACACTGCCTTGGCTTGGTGGCCAGAGTTGACAGCGTTACCCACTGGTATCTTCATAGAAATGAGAAGGCTGGCTCGTGATGAGACCCCCTTTCCTTTGGCCATGCAACCAAAGGTCACTGCCCTGGCTTGGTGACCAGATAGTGGCAATGTTACACTGCTAAATACCTATGAACATAATGGGCTGGCTCGTGATGAGACCTCCCATCCTCTTGGTTAGGTCTTGTTTTATTATTATAATTTTTCTTAGGGTCCCTTTAGTTTCTTATCGATAGGATTTTTATTGCCTTCTCGGGGATCCCCTGGGCGAAGCTTCTCTAGGTTTTATTTCCTATGGATTTTATCTTTTACCAGCTTCTTTTACCCCCTGGGCCTTTAGCCTCTTCCTCCCACAAGACAATATGTAGCCCTGAAAGGTCATCCTAATGGCCAGACTAGGGGAATGGAATGGATGAGCAGGGTATAAGATGTAAAAGTGATAAGATGGTGGGAGCGGACGATGGCTCTGCAAATCCCTCTTGGTGGCTAACCAAAACCCATGAATACCAGCTTGCTAAGTTGCCCCATCAATCACCCCAACAATGGTCAAGTGGATTAGTGTAATATCCAAGTAGTCATCCAAAATGAAAGGAACCTAATGCATATATAAGAAGGTTATAGCAATCAAATATGACACATACCATGATACCTCGGACCAATTACCTCATGGAGCAAGAGTCCTCTCCGATGCAAGCCCACGTCGGTGGTGATGGAAACTACTACTACTGACAGGACAAATCTGACGAAGAAGAAGAGAGATGGGCCCTCCAGGGCCATGCTCAAGTCAATCTCGCTCTCGGTACTCCATGTCTAGGACCATGTGGGCCTCGAGGCATGATCTCCTAGTTATCCCTAGATATCGGGGATAACACCTCCAACTGGATTGGAGCCACTAGGGCCAAGATGATTAGATGCTATAAAAAAGGGTGGAGGGGGAACGTAAGATCCCCCGGAGAGAACCTAGGTAGGTGTAGGAACAAAATTACTAGCAACATTATACCCAGGAGGAACAAAAAGTCTAGACCCTCTAGACAGATTTTGGGTAGGAATAGAAATGGAAGTATTCAAAGCGTTATGACCAGGGGAAAGTGACGGATTTGATCTAAGTGGAAGTGGTGTTCCAATAGGAGGTTGAGTGATAACCACATTTTTGGTAGAACCATTCATAGCTTGTAGGACCATGGTAGAGTGGGCCATCTGGAAAGGAAGAATTGAGTGAGAACCAACCAACAATTGGTCTGAAAGTATGGTGAAATTACTAGTTTTGCTAGTAAAATGATCTAAAGGTATCATATAGGTAACAAATGTCTTTGGAATTTGTGATTCCATAGGTTGATTAGAACTTGTTCCTAGTGTGCCAAAAATATCGTGTCCTGAAGAAGGGGAAGAAATAGGATTAAAAATTCCAGCAGTGTGACCCAGGGTTCTAAATGATTCACTTTGAAAAAGTGGATCGTCTACTCCAGATCCTGTGTTAGGTCCAGTAGGTACTTCAATATTCTCGACGACAACAATTTCTCCCAATGATTTCATCCAGAGAAAATGTGCATCTTGTCTAATACTCAATAACGGATTTGGGGGAAGTCTTAATGCCTCTAAAGAATCCGAAACAATTCATAATCCCTCTAAAGAATGTGAACTTCCAACCTCAGAGGCTACTTCGTTATTGACTTCTCCTTCAGGATATCCCTCCGGTGAGTTAGGAAGCAAATGGAGGTAACCTTCCAGATCTTCCGAGGGTAACCCTTGCATCCTACGTGAACGACAAAGGCTGATGTTGGCTGAACCAAATAAAGAATGAAACAAATCTATGTCCAACTAGAGAAGCAAACAACACTCACTAATAAAATCTAGAAATCAAACCAAGCAAACACACCTTCTTATTTTGAAGTCACTATTTGGTGATGAAATCCGACGTCGCAAAATCAAGACAAGAAGGGGCTAGGATAAAGTGGGTGGAAAAGTTACGTTGAATATCTTCTTAACGGACTTACACCCTGGTGCAAGATCCCACACTTAATCATGGGTATACCCTCCAAGGAGCCCGAGTGAGTTTGGCCAACATCGATTCCAGGTACCGTGAAGACTTTCCCCTCCACAGTCACCTCGTGTAAAGACCCTAAAGAGATAGGCTATTAAGGTTACCAATTACGACAATGATTCCTGGGGAAACAATCAACAGTCCGATCGACGCTCAAAGGCAAGGTATCTAGCCCGAAATCAGCTCGATAAGATACCACACATAATCATGGGTATACCCTCAAGTGACCCCCAATAATACACACAATATCTACACTAAGATTGACAAATCAGGGTGAGTAATTCCACCAGTCCTAATGCGACCTCATGATTAACCCTTGTGTTAGAAGGGCTTCCCAAGAAAAAATGCAGCAAGTGGATTTGAACTCTCCCTATCACAAGATAATATTGTGTGTTTTGATGCTTTAGAGAGTGTGCCTTATAACCTATTCCAAAGTGCTATCCTAGATAATGTTGGTAAAGATAATTTCTAGAAAATAAAAGTTGCTAATAGATTTTAAAATTACATTGTATTTTAAAGGTTGTTGTTTACTCAAAAGGGAGATGGAAATGAAACTGATGATGTATCTGACCTTGACCCAATAAAATGCAAGAAGAGATGAATATGCAATATTTCAATTCGATGAAATCTAATTACAGTAGGGAGAAGGTATTTCTCTTTGAAGTACAAAAGCTGCGAAATACAATTTCTCAATTCTTGAATGAACAAAATCCCAAACAATCAAAACTAAAAAAAAATTCCAACTTTTCTCCTTTAACACATATGTCGAATGCAAGAAATTTCTTGTGATCAATTACCAAAAAGAAGAAATGACTTCATATATTTCTTTCTCAAATCAAATCAGAGATGTAATGAAGAAAAGAAAGAATAATCCAAGAAAATTAACACATTCTCAACACAATCCCCAAATCAAACTTGTAATGTAGACAAAAATGAAAATGATAAGAAATCCCTTTTGTCAAATGCAAACAAAAATGAAAATGATAAGAAATCCCTTTTGTCGAATGCAAACAAAAATGTCTCTTAATCAATACACAATCTGGAAAGTGAAAACAATCCAAAACTCCAAACAACTTAAAGACCCTTCATCAATCAAGCACTCAAGACCAAGATCCAAAGATTATATCCTTGTGACAAATATCAAAAGAAAAAAACTTAGAAAATTATAAAGACAAAATTTCAATCCCTGAAAACCAATCAAATTCAAGCTTTAAACTCATAAATCAATCAATCATTAGTATCAGAAGTTCATCCCAGGAAATTGAGGCAAAACTGGGTGAAAAAAGAAAAAATGGCTCACTCCAACAATTCCTATAGGAATTTTCGCATGCTACAGTAGAGCACAGTGCGATGAGCTGGGGTCGTCATAGAGTACCAATTGGGAACAATGAGACGTCGTCGTACTAGTTTGCACAAGCAAGGTGTGACGTCAGAGGGTCATCGTAAGCTGTCTATATAGTACAGTGAAATGATCTTTGTAAATAAGGGAAAAAATGGAAGAAAGACAAAAAATCTAACTGAACTTTCAGACCTAGGGAGTCCAGATGGATCACCCACAGACTCAGAGAATGAATTTAACCAAAATAAGGTAGGTTAAAAGAAAATAAGAAGAAAAAAAACAAAATAAATTCTTCCTCCCCAGTATGCTCACCAATTTGAAATCAGATTAATCGGTAAATGCGGACATAAACATATCTCCCTAGATCCCACTGGAAACTAGAACAAAACATAACATAATGCACACTTCACCTTAAACTTCATCATCATGTGAACTAGTTTAATGAGTTACAAGTGGCGTACCTTTTAAATGATGCTTTTCCTCGCTAGTGTCATCTTTGTAGCTGCTTCATTGTGTTTGAAAAAGGGTAAGCCTGTCTAATAATCACAAACTAACAACGAAAGAAAACAAAGATACATACATTCTAATGAAGTCCATGTATATGATCAAGGAATTATACAATAAAAGATGAGATGTTTATATAGGGCAGAAATGCATTACTGTATTAAGTGAATAGAAAGTGGAGAATACAACCCATACCTTGATGTTGCAAGGTCCCCTTTCGATGGTGCTTTTCTCCAACACACACACCTTTTCTTTAATGCCTTGAATAAAGAATATCCACAATCTGACTTGATGAACTAAAGTGAAGCTTTCAAGCATAATATGAAGTAGAACTCTCCTTACAATTCTTAGCATATTCAACCTGAGCCTTTTCCATGAGATATCCCTCTTTATATAGTGTGAAAGAGAGATGGATGAGAAGATTAGGATGATCCCACCAAATCAGAGAAGAGACTAAGATCCAAACTGATCGGAGGCCACGTCATCTTCTAGAAGATCCCCTTCTAGAACATTCATGAAATTTGACTTTCCCAATCTTTAAGAATCATCGCACCATGTGTCTATAGAAGCATGCGACAACATCGCAGTCCAGGAATAGTGCAGAGTGTGACGATCATACATCGTCACACCCTATGAACAGAGCATGGTGCGATGACCTTCCTTTAAATGGTTTTTGGCAAAGGAAATCAAATCACTTTTCCCATCGAGAAAGTCTCTTTTAATATTTTTAGGGAACATGGACACATGTTGTGAGGTGATCAATGAGGTGACCAAAATAATGTGTAACACTTAGTTACCCCAAATATGAATGTTTCATACCTCATTTGAGTCTTTATGGGAATTATCAAGGAGCTACAATAGCTTGTGAGATTTCTCATGATAAGTCTCTTCATCTATGGAAATTCGTTTCTATGTGGCATGGATTGAACATGGTGAACCATATGATGCTGATAGTGGCCCATGAGCTCATTGGTGATGGAAAGAATCCTTGGTTAGAGCCTAGAAATGGGATCTACTTTTCATGAACCATCATGATATGTAGTGTCTTGTACATAGGTGTGTGGTGTGCGTGATTTTTGTTTTATATATCATATCCAAAAAATCCAAAAACAATTGTTTGTTTTGTGATTTCACTATGCATTTTGACCCCATAATATAGTTCTCATGTCTTGTCAAGGATAAACATACTCTTTTTGTGAGAACTAACAAGTTGTACTAAACCCAAGGTATGATTTTTGAACAAACATATAGGGATAGGTTTTCCCCTACAACATCATTTTTCATTATTAACCATATGTGCTTCCATTATCATGCCTTAGGTCCGATCCTGCACGTTGCAACAATAACTATTATTTTTTGCATGTCGTAACTTATACGGTAGTGCCTACCATCCATGGGTTCCCTATTTATCACCCCTATTTCCATCTAATGGCCATGATGTGATTACCTATAGGCCAGGGGAACCCTCCTATAGACTCACCATTACCAAATGTTGAGCTTCATTCTTCTCTCTTCATCTTATATTCTATGCATATATCGAGGGGGTTCTTGACATTTTTATGTTACTTTATAATCACTTATACATTTTCTTCTCATATCATGCACCTCGCCACTGCACTATTGTTTTCCTGGATCCCACTTACTGAGATTAACATGGATTCATGATTAACATGAATTCCAGACAATGCCAAGGGACATGAAACGCTCAAGGACTGTGGAATTTCTATAGAATTTGAAATGACCAAGACGATTAAAATTTGAGGGAAATATACATCTTGCAGAACCATTTTTATTCTAAATTCATCTTAAAAAAATTGCATGGACCATTTATAATCTAGTTACATATCACAGAAAAATAAATGCCAGAACCAATTTCCATTCAACAAAGTTTAAAATATTGTACATATTAAATCCTAATACAATACAATTCTCATTAAAATACCATAGACGACGATGAGAATTTGAAGATGCATTCTTGCACTTGCACTCCATCCAACTCCCTGCTTGATAATCATGGAGACATCATCGATACCTCCCAGCCAATGCTAGCAGTACTCTTCTTCCCCCTTAGCCCCCCGATCCGCAAAGGGGCCACACACAAACACAACCATAATACTCTAGCTCCAAGCTTTCCTCGCAAGGTAGAGCCACCACTCTCTCTCTCTCGAGCCGGGTATCCCAACTCTCACAAGTAAAACCAGTCAAAATTTCTGCAGCATAACCCTACTCATAACCAGTCCTCCCTTTCCACCTCTCAGCCATTTGTTTTATAGAATTTTCTTAGTGACCCCTTGCCATTTTCACATTTAATTCATTTTTTTTTAATTAATTAGGAATTATTCCCCCCATACACTTGTCACCCATTCCCTAATTAGTTGCACCAATAAATCCACAATTTAATTTAATTAAAAGACAATTTCCCTCACCCATTCTAAAAGCGCTCCTAAAATTGCTCCTAGTTGTCCCTTCATTCCCTTTATTTCCCATTTAAGACTGATGCCTTTATAAAATAGAGTTGATTTAAAATAGGAATGTTTTCTAGTTATACTAGACTCTAGATACCTTTCTATGCTTACCCATTCTTGTATTCTTTATTCCTTTCTTATTTAAATTTCTAATTTGGTATTTACTTGCACAAGTGTATTAATCACTCCTTTGGATTTATTTTTATTTTCATTGATTCTTAATTTGATTTATTTCATCCCCTCATTATTTAATTTAAAAATTTAGTTTTTAGTCTTCTCACTCACTTAGACTTAGGCTTAGTTAAATATTTATTTGCAAACGCCTAGACCCTTAGGGATTATGATTAATAAATTCATTCTTTAGTTAATTAATTACTCAATTAATTAATTCAGCAGGTGCTCAAGATTTTATAAGGCTTGACATTCGCTCAGGTTTTCTAGGCCACCTAGATTCATTGAATCATTTTTTTTAAATACCGTGGCATGCCCTTCAAGGCGCACTTTGTGCTCCAAGGGTTCCACTCGCCTTTGATTCAAATTTTAATTATGAAACATGCCCTTCAAGACGCACTACATGCTCCAAGGGTGTCACTTGCCTTTGACTTGTTTTGGTAGCTGTCCAACCCTTGGAGTCAATACTCCATTCAGGCGACCTTGTGAGAGACTAAGGGCCTCTAAGGAATAAGGACCTTTCCTTATTGTGCACCCCTTAGAATCTTCGTGAGCAGTTGTCTCAGTCTTCCCTCACAACATCATGGATCTCTTTAAATAGGTAATCGTTAACCTACAATTTGAGCCATGTCAGGAGTGCTAGTAGGTTGTGACAGGGGTGTTGCCACACCTCTCCCTCAATATCTCGTTTTTGTGCATGGCCCCTTTAATCTTTATGTGAGTTTGATTAGAAAGCAATCGTCAGCCTGAATCCATCAACGAAACATTGTCAATGATCCATGAACAACATCATAAGATACCCGATCATATGTCACATATGCATAAATAAAATACTCAAGCCAATACAATCCACTCCCTAACTTGATCTAGAGTCCAAGGAGGTCCATTGATGCCATCGACATCCTCAATATGTCAAGTGTCCTACACACTCAGGGGAAAATCGTCAATAGAATCTCTCAATCCATAGATATCAAATAACATAACATCAAAATCCATCAACATCATCATAAGAATCCACAAGTGAAACATACAACATATACTAAACCGGATCACTTGCACACAAGTATCCTCAAAGAATAAGTCAATAACATGTGCTCACAAGAGCGGTATCTTACATACACCCCCTTTTGTTCTAAACTTCTTCCAGAAGTTTTATAGTATATAAATGCAATAAATAAAGTATGTGACAAGATATAAAATTCTAACTATCAAATAAATATGGAAGTTGTTGGCGCATATCATATGCATCCTCCCAGGTAGTCGAGTGTGGACTATAATTGTCCCACTGGACCTTGACCTAATCGATTGTTTGACGCCACAACTGTCGAATGCGATGGTCCAGAATGTGGATTGGCTTCGCCGCGAGTGCACCCTCATCCGACACCTGCAAGGAAATCATGTCAATCACATGTGTAGGATCACTAACATAATTTCTCAAAACAGATACATGAAAAACATCATGCATACGCCTCAAAGAATCAGGCAAGGCTAGTCGATAGGCCACAAGCCCTTTCTTTTCCACAACTTTGAAACATCCCACAAACCTAGGAGAGAGTTTATCACCCTTTCCAAACTTGATTGAACTCTTGTGTGGTTTCAACCCCAAGAAGACTCGATCACCAACTTCATAACTACAGTCAATGTGATGTGCATCGACATAACTCTTATGCCAATCTTGTGCTTCTTTAATCCTTTGTCTTATATTTTTCATTTTTTCTTCCATTTCTTGGATCGCTTCTAGTCCTACCAGGACCCTATCCTCAAGTCAATCCCAACTCAAAGGTGCCCAACACAGTCGCCCGTAAAGAAACTCAAACGACGCCATCTTAATGGTACTTTGATAGTTGTTTTTGTACACAAACTCTACCAGTGGAAAGAACTCTTCCCAATGTTTTTTTTGGTCCACCACGTACATACGCAACATATCTTCCAAGATTTGGTTCGTTCTTTCTATCTGCTCGTCTTTCTCTAGGTGATACATGGTACTAAAGTTAAGTTGGGTTCCCAAGGCCTCTTGGAAACTAGTATAAAATCATCCTCTAAACACCGATCCTTGATCAAATATGATCAAGTTAGGCACGCCATGAAATCTCACAATATCATTGATAAAAACTATAGTTATGTATGGCACTTGATATGCCGTACGCACATGAATAAAATGTGCAATCTTCATCAGAGTGTCAACTACCGCGAAAATTGATTCGTGCCTCCTTACCGTCAACAACAATCCCATAATAAATTCCATCAAAATGACCTCCCATTTTGATTCTGGAATATCATGTAGTTGTATTAATCCTGCTGGATGTCTATATTTACCCTTCACTTGCTGACATTCTAGACATTTCGCGACGTAGTTAACTATGTTTGCCTTCATTCCTTTCCAAAAGAATAAGGGTTTAAGGTCTGCCCTCATCTTTGTGACTCCAAGATGAGCCATGTACATTTCTCTATGAGATTCGTTTAAGATCAAATTTCTGAGTTCGTCGTTAGGAGATACATAAATACAGTCATTATACCTCATCAATCCGTCGTTTTCCAAAGTATATCCTTCAAATTTTGGTACCAACATGGTGTCTCATATGATATTTTCCTTAACCTATTTATACCAGTCATCGTCACACTGTAAAGTTAGAATCATTTGAAGAGGTATCATCGAAAATATGTGTGGCATCTGACTCAACGCATCTTCCACTCTGTTCAATGTTCCTTTTATGTAGGTAATCTCAAAATTGTACTCAATAAGAATTTCTGACCAACACCTTTGTCGCGTGTTCAAGTCACTTTGCGTAAAAATGTGCTGCAAACCATAGTGTTCTGTCTTTAGTTCGAATTTTCATCCAATAAGGTAGTGTCTCCACACTCTCGGGGCATACACAATGGTCAATAAATTCAAATCAGGTGTCACGTAGTTCTCTTCATGCTTTCTTAATTTCCATGAGATGTAAGTGATCACTCGACCGTCTTGCATCAAGACTCCACCTAAGACTTCCTTGGATCCTTCTGTGCATACAAAGAAGTCCTCATTCATGTCAGGGAATTTTAGTATCGACATTGTTTTTATCGGTCCATATAAACTTCTTGTTTTTCTTCTGCAATTTCGTGATCGGATTTGCTATCTTCGAGAAACCTTCGACAAACCGTCGATAATATCCTGCTAAACCCATGAAGCTAAGTACTTCTGGTACATTCGTCGACACAAGACATTCCATAATAGCCTCTGCCTTTGTTGGATCCACAACGATGCCTTCATCGGAGATAACATGCCCCAAATAATGAATCCTTGATTGATAAATAGAGAATTTTGACAATTTCCCATATAACTTGTTTTATCGTAAGCATTGTAGTACCAAGCGAAAATGTTTGTCGTGTTCTTCCATTTTCCGAGAATATATAAGTCATCAATGAATACTTGAACAAACTTGTCCAAGTATTCATGGAACACCCAATTCATCAAGATCATGAATACCCTTGGGGCGTTTGTCAGTCCAAATGGTAAAATGGTAAAATTGTAATTCCCGAACCTAGTCTTGAATGTGGTCTTAGGAATGTCTTCCTCTTTGATCCGTAACTAGTGATATCCTAATCTCAAGTCAATATTTGAAAACATCATCGCACCTTTCATTTGTTCAAACAAATTGTCTATTCTTGGCAACAGATACTGGTTCTTGATCGTTTCCTTGTTCAATTGACGGTAGTCAATACAGAGTCTCCATGAACCATCCTTTTTCCATATGAAAATAACCGGCACACCCCAAGGAGACACACTTAGATGTATAAGTCGGAGGTCCAACAACTCCTTCAGTTTCATTTTAAACTCTTGTAACTCAGGTGTTGACATCCGATAAGGCATTCTCTCTATCATCACCATAATGATTATGCTTGAAATCCGAATTTAAATTTGGCAGGTGACTAAAGCAGTGTAGAGACATGGCATCATTTGGAGGTTCATGTCATATGTGGCGCCAATGTGGATAAATATAGAGAGAGAATGAAGGAGGTAATCCTACGGACCGTTGATATTGAGGTACCCCAGATCAACAATTGAGACCCATATCGGGCAACGAAATAGCACAGAATTTAATTAAGCGGGGGCGGACCGGGGAAAACCATTGTGGTTTTAGTAGTGGATGTGTGGAACACTTAGAAGTACATTGACATAAAAATCAATCTGCTTGAAACCATTTTCCAAATAGTCCCAATGTCACATGGTCTAATGTGTCAAATCAACAACTCGTGGGGGGAGGTGATGGCTAGTCAAATCACCTCATGTCGCTCGTTCGGGTACTTCCCATCCGACATGTCAAGTGAACACCATCGTATAACTAACTCAAAAGTTAATCATTCGAAGTATATTGGTGAAGTGTGGAAAACCAATGTACCCTATCAGTAGTTCATGATTAGGATTCAAGGACTACGGGTCTTCAGATATGGGTGGCCTTATTCTACTCTGGGAAATCGTCGTCGCATGCATAAGTGAAGTAATCTCGAAGCTGGATTGATTTCCTGAGTTATGTAATATTAAGAGAGACAAAAATTGTGGTCTCTGTGAGGTTGGAAGACATGGACAATGCCAATCGAAAAGTATCCAGTACAATAGGGTTTTCAACTAGCATGACAAGCTTATCAATGAGTAAGAGAGAAAGGTTGGTTGCGCAGATATTAGCAACTAAATTTCATACTGAACCTGCGACTGAACCGGAATCAGGGGTCAGATTAAACCCTGTTATGAGGGACCAAATCATCAATGGACACATGGACGAAATCTACAAGCAGGCAGTGAAGAAGAAGCGAAGCAAACGACAGGAAGCATAAATCAGAACTGAGGCGATGGAGAGCGTCGGGGAAAATCAACTAACCTGGTTCAGCACCCTAAAGGAGGAAATCGCCAAGATGAAATAAATTCTCAGATAGGATTGAGTATATTCCAACAAATTTTGGATAGATGGCGGTCAAATAAAAATTCCCCAGATATGTCAGACCTATTCATAACGATCCCTTTAAAATAGGATAATTGTTTTTATAAATTACTCCTTTTTGTAACTGATCTCTATTTTTAGAATTATGGGGAAGTTTAAACGTTTTGAATTCCTCAAGTAATTCTTCTATATATATATATATATATATATATTATCTCAAGGATATAGAAAAGGGATGGAGAAAAGAGGAGCCTTCCCTTTGAGCAGGAAGACTTTGTAAACTTTGGGGCTAGAATGAATATATAATTGCAAAAGTGGATTTTGGATTGTTTATGAAAAGATTCTAATTGGCGGTGATATGAGTCTTGTGTTCTTTCATAGTATGTGATTCTTGTAATCTTATATTTCATTTACACTTTCATCTATCTAAATTGGAGAAACAAAAACCCAGAATTCATCATTGCGATTCTTTTGACTTAAACGATTTAGACTAAGTGTATTTCTTCTCAACCAATTCAGAATTTATTTTAATATGTTCTGATGTAGTTATATGTTTCTTTTTCCTCTGATGCCATGCAAATTTCATATATAAACTGTTATAACCCTAAAATGCACCATACAGGTTTACCTGGCATCAGGCCAACTCATGCCTCTTCCTAGCCAAAGCCATGCTGAGTAACTCCTCAAAAACCACTCAAAACAAGCAACCCGCGCCCTAACTTCTTACCGGGCGCGGGCATCCGCTTGTTGTCCTCTTACTGCACGCGGGTATCCGCGGGCTAGCCTAAAACAGCCCGCGAGTACCTAACAATGCAAAAAATCAGGGAAGTTTCCGCCGAGACTCGGGG
>ML841926.1:17586-37100 GCA_009831015.1 Picea engelmannii
TAATGAAAAAGATGCTTTTCCCGTCCCAAAGTTCATAAATCTCATCTATGTCATTTGATTTATGTTTTATTTCTAACCCCCTATTAGATCAGTAGCATGCATGTGTAGCCTTATCTTGGTTGCAGGAAGCTTTGTAGAAGGGGTAGCAGCAGCAAGGAAATAGAAGGCTCAACGGAGGATCTACTTCAAGCATCGTTAAAAAGGTGAGTTTATTCTTCCATTGTTTGCTCGAAAAGGGGTTGAGATTTTGGGTAGAAGGTTAAAAGTTCAATCTTAAGGGTCATTTTCTGCGTATAAGTTTAGAGCCCTAGCTTATTAGTCCGTAGGGTAGAATACCCAACAACATAAACTCAGACTCATTGCCTCATTTAGCCTTTTCCTCTTGATATTTTTCATGTTTTGACAATGCATTGTTCATTCCAGACTCCATAGCCCAAATGTTATCTTCATTTCTTTAGTTATTTTATAAGAACCCCCCAAAACAAACCAAATCTAGCCACTGATTATTAAAGAAATACCCAGTGACACGAGAGATCCCTCTCTGAGTTGAGCAGGCTAGTGCCCATCTCTGAAGTAGGTTGAAACAATTACCTCTGTCGTTTGTTTATCATCCAAAACAAATTTACGAAGTGATAACACTCTGGCGCCACTGCCCGGGACAAAATTGAAAATTTTCCCTAGGAAAGAACGACATGGTTGAGTTCTAAGGTCTAAGAGCAACAGACACTTAGGCACATATTGGTTGTATTCTTGTTCTGGCAACTCCACATCAAAAAATAAGTTTGAACGTGATTCCACTGGCAGAAGGTTCCAGAAATTTAAATTTTCACTAGTGACTCCACTCGCAATGCATAATCCAGCTTCCAAAACATCAATGGAGACTAAACTCTTAATGCAGAATCTAGATCCCAAATTTTTTTTGGCGACTCCACTCAAATTTCGAATGTAGTTCAAATAATTCACTGAAAGATGATGCCCCTTGGCAGAGGTATGAGAAGGCATTATGGAAGAAAACAAATGCTCAAAATGGGATTTTTTCCAGGTCATTTTACTATTTGTTATAAGTTTCCTCTGGTCCTTTCTTTAAAATGCTAGACAAGTTCTTCTTTACTTACTGCATGAAAATCATGACCATGACAATCTATAAATTATATGTCCTCCTCTTAAAGCTACACGAATGTCCCCTTAGTTTATCACTGACCTTGATAAAAATATTCTATCTAAGCCATATAAGGACCATAACGATAAGCCTCATGAATCCAAGATTGGTTTTTCACCCTATACTTAATCCAATGTCCCCCAAGATTCAACAGCGATACAGTCCCTTAAAACTACCTCAAATCCTTCATGATTTTCCTCCTGAGTACTATAAGTATCTACCTGTGTTTGATGGGGAACCTAATACCATCTAAGCTGAAAAACACATCCAAGGGTTTGAGAATTTTATAGATTTGTTTGAGATTATGATGATGTGTGTATGAGGGCCTTTTTTCAGTCCTTGAAAGGAGACACCAAAGACTGGTTCAATCATTTGTAGCCAAAGATGATTAGCTCATGGGAGGAATTGAAAGAAGTTTTTTTTAATTTTTGGGGCAAGAAGAAATATTTGGACCTACAACTTAGAGAGTTCTATGCTTTGAAAAAGTAGGACAATGAAACTATTTCTATATTCAACAGAAGGTTTTCCAGTATCTATCACAATTTGCCCAAAGAAATTCAACCCACTGAAGTTGTTTCCATGCTCCATTATGCAACTACTCTCCATCCAGATTCGTCTCTCCTCCTTATGGAAAGAAGATCCAAGTCCTTACAACAAATGTTCTATGATGCTCCGGACATTCATCACAACATCCAAGCATGTAAACATATTAGAAATGAAAGACTGAATGCTCAAGAACGTGAAAGTGAATATGAGAAGAAATGGTTTTATTGGGATGTTGAGCATAGAATTGAAAATACCATAGGTCCTCTTGCAGTTTCCAATACCAATGATTCTGCAAAAAATTATATTCCACCTATTGAAAGAGGGGATGCTGAACCATCTCATGATAAGAAAAAGGATGGTTGTTTTATGTATTTGTTTATAGACGGTCAAGAGGATGAGATTACAAATCATCTTGTTGAAGAACAAGTTGATGTTCCCAGTTTGTTCTTGTTATATGACATCGCGCAGACGGTTGATTTTCCTGTATATGACAATTATGAGGAGGATTGTGATATTGAAGACTTTCTTTTTCAACAGTACAGTGAGACAAATAAACCTACGTATCACAGTTACAAGGAGAAAAGTATTGGATCAGCTGAAGAGAATTCTCTACCCTTGTGCTTTGTTGCATTCAAATTGTTGAAAGAAAATTCTCAGGTCATTGTTGAGACAAACGAATTTGTGTTGATGCAAATTCACACCAAACCAACGAAACAGATTGACAAGATATTGCAGCAATCTTCTCAGGTGCTTGATGACCCTATTACTTGTTTTGTAGGAGATCTTGTCAATTCAAAAGTCCAGTCATTGGTCGAAGACAAAGCTGAAAATGAGCATGTCCAACAATCCAAAAAAATGGAGAAATGTACCTATGACGACACTGGAGAAAATGAAGAAGGATTTGAGTCAGGTAACATAACGTTGCCATTGTGTCTTTCCTCATTCGAACTGTTGAAACAAATTTTTTATAGCGTTTCAAATCAGAAAGCATCCAAGCATGACGTTGAAAGTGAATAAAGAAGTCGACTTACAAATAAAAACTCTCTTCCCTTATGTTTTTATTCCTTTGAATGGTTAAAAGAAAATCATGAGATTTCAGAGGAAACATGGAGTTCTGACCACATTCATAGTAGTATTTTTTTACATGAAAAGATTGTTATCACTGAGGAACACCAACTACACTCACGTGCATTAAAAGATCATTACTTGGAAAGGTATTTCAATTCAGAGTTGCAACCTGCACTTGACCATCATATTAAAGAAGAAGATGATCAAGAAATTGTTGTTAAAGGTCATTTTATTTCTCCTAAAACTAATGTAGATATTCAACAATATCCCCAGCGAGACAAAGTATTTCAAGGTTGCCTTTCTTCCCTTGAAAATGACATAGTGATTCTGTTTCTAAACGACCTAGACAGGAATGAAGATTTTGAAACTTCACCTACAGAGACTCCAAGCAGCGAGAAAAAACTTGTGGAGGAGGCTTGCTCTTCTATCTTGAATCCTGAAAAGGAAACATTATTCCATATAATTCATGATCCCAAGACACATTATATGGAAAAAGTTTACAATCAGAATTTACCAATAATAGTGGATTACAACAAACCAATGTCTATGTCAAATGTGATCCTTCTTACATCATATGATGTTCTCCGTCCATGGTTGCCTTATGAATCAAGTAATCTTTACTACTAGACTTCTCAACAACTCTGTCAGTTGTTCAATAGAAGTCAACAAGTTGAATCACCTAAAAACATAAATGCAATGGAAGGAGTGAAATGTGATGATTGCTTTATGCATATCTTAGAAGATCCATTTGCGATCCTATTGGAGGAAGTGAGCAATCCAGGCCCTTCAAAATTTTTAAGAATTGGACTTATGGATAAAATTTTGAATGAATCATCAGCAAAAAGGTTTTGGAACAAGAAAGTACAAAGAAAACGAACAATGGATAGAATGTTGTCATGGCTACTTTGGGATTATGATTTCACTTGATTAACAGTCCTTTTTCAGTAGTTAGGGTAGGTAGGAGTGTGTGAATAAACTTGTTGGTCAAGCAATTTTTTAAATCTCTAGTAGTATGTATAGTTAGATCTAAGCGACATTTTGTCAGCATCCATTAGACAGTAGTTTGCAAAATCCAGTTTTAAGATTTGGCATTCGGTCTCCAAGATGTAGCAAGATGCCCACAGACGTTTGAAAGGAAGCCCAAAGAAGAAGGCACCAAGGTTACAGTTCTTTTCTACCTCACAGGGAGGATAACATCCCCATTTGGAGCCTATGTTATCACCATAACGATTATGCTTGAAATCTGAGTTTAAATCTGGCTGGTGACTAAAGCAGTGTAGAGACATGGCGTCATTTGGAGGCTCAGGTCATATGTGGTGACAATGTGGATAAATATAGAGGGAATGCGAAGGAGGGAATTCTACTGACCATTGATCTTCAAGTAGCCTAGATCAACGGTTGAGACCCATATCGGGCGACGAAATAGCACAGAATTTAATTAAGAAGGGGAGGATTAGGGAAAATCATTCTGGTTTTAGTAGTGGACGCGTGGCACACTTAGAAGTACATCGGGGAAAAAAACATTCTTTCTGAAACCATTTTCCAAATAGCCCCGATGTCACATGGTCTAATGTGTCAAATCAACAACTCGTAGGGGGAGGTGATGGCTAGTCAAATCACCTCACGTTGCTAGTTCGGGTACTTCATGTCTGACATGTCAAGTGAACGTTGTCGTATAACTAACTCAAAAGTTAATCATTCGAAGTAGATTGGTGAAGCGTGGAAAACCAACATACCTTTTCAGTAATTCATGATTAGGATTTGAGGACTATTGGTCTTCAGATATGGGTGGCCTTATTCTACTCTGGGAAATCATCGTCTCATGCATAAGTGAAGTAATCTCAAAGCTGGATTGATTTCCTGAGTTCTGTAAGATTAAGAGAGACAAAAATCGTGGTCTCTACGAGGTTGGAAGACATGGACAATGCCAATCGAACAGTATCCAGTGCAACAGGGATTTCAACTAAGATGAAAAGATTATCAATGAGTAAGAGAGAAAGGTTGGTTGCGCAGATATTAGAAACTAAATTTCATACTGAACCCGTGACTGAACCAGAATCAGGGGTCATATTAAACCTTGTTATGAGAGACCAAATCATCAATGGACACGCAGGCAAATCTACAAGCAGGCAGTGAAGAAGAAGCGGAGCAAACAAYAGGAAACAAAAATCAGAACTTAGGTGATGGAGAGCATCGGGGAAAATCAACTAGCCTGGTTGAGCACCCTAAAGGAGGAAATCGCCAAGCTAAAATAAATTCTCAGGTAGGATTGAGTATGTTYCAACAAATTTTGGACAGATGGCAGTCGAAGAAAAAGGCCCCAGATATGTCAGACTTGTTCGTAACGATCCCTTTAAAATAGGATAATTGTCTTTATAAATTACTCCTTTTCGTAACTGATCTCTATTTTTAGAATTATGGGGAATTTTAAGCGTTTTGAATTCCTCAAGTAATTCCTCTATATATATATTATCTCGAGGATATAGAAAAGGGATGGAGAAAAGAGGAGCCTTCCCTCTGAGCAGGAATACTTTGTAAACTTTAGGGCTAGAATGAATATATAAATGGAGAAGAAGATTTTGGACTGTTTATGAAAAGATTCTAATTGGGGGTAATATGAGTCTTGTGTTCTTTCCTAGTATGTGATTCCTGTAATCTTATATTTCATTTATACTTTCATCTGTCTAAATTGGAGAAACAAAAACCCAGAATTCATCATTGCGATGCTCTTGGCTTAAACGATTTAGACTATGTATATTTCTTCTCAACCAATTCAGAATTTATTTTAATATGTTCTGATGTAGTTATATGTTTCTTTTTCCTCTGATGCCATGCAAATTTCAGATATAAACTCAAAATCGTCACCTCATTTAGCCTTTTCCTCTTGATATTTTTCATGTTTTGACAATGCATTGTTCATTCCAGACTCCATAGCCCAAATGTTATCTTCATATATTCAGTTAGTTTATAAGAAACCCCCAAAACAAACCAACTCTAGCCACTGATTATCAAATAAATACCCAGTGACATGGGACATCCCTCTCTGAGTTGAGCAGGATAGTGCCCAGCTCTGAAGTAGGTTGAAACAATTACCTATGTCGTTTGTTTATCATCCAAAACAAATTTATAGAGTGCTAACACTCTCTATCGGTTCATTTCCAGGTTTCAAGTCAATTGTAAACTCCAATTATCTTTCAGGTGGAAAACCTGATAACTCTTCTGAGAACACGTCTGCAAACTCCCGTACTACCGGAAGGTTTTCTAATCCTTTTACCATTCCCTTTTTGTTCAACGCTAATATTACATATAGCTTTCATCCTTTGTGCATGCTCTTCCACAGCTGTAGGGAAGAAATGAACCTTAAGGAAATTCCCTGGTTTCCTCCTACAATCACTCGTCTCTGTCCCTCATCGTCGGTCAAACTCAATCATTTTGTCTTACACTTGAGTATCACATCATGTGATTCCAACCATTCCATACCAATCACGACATCATAAGATCATAATATCATGACGTATAGGTTGGCCTTCATTACAAAATCTCCCAGGTTGAGGCTACAGTCTATAACCTTTCCTCCAAACTTCTGCTTGGCACCCGAAGCCATTTCCACTTAGCTAAAATTGTCTTGTTCGACTTCCTTTACATTAATTATTTTTAGCATTGTACCAGAAATATAGCTCTTTGTAACACTGGGATCTATCAAAATACTAAAGGTTTGGTCAACGATGGTACCTGACTTCTCGAGCACAATAGACTAGTGCTCGTCCTGGCTGTTATTCACCGCTACATGAATCCGGTGGGCCTTGCCCAAATCTCCAACTGTAGTGTGTCCAGTTGACCCAGTTTCTCTGGCCCTCTCAACTGGAAAGTCACGTTGGTAATGTGTCTCTCCACATGTCCAACATTTGGTCTTCGGTCCTATACTCTTGGTCCTCAAAGTGGAAGTTGTCGGGCCACCAGCCTGAAACCCAAGTCCGTTCTACTAAACAAGCCTAAATTGTTGTTGTTACAGACGACGTTGATGTTGGTGCTATGGTCCTCTGTAGGGAGTCTGTTGTTGAGGCACCTGTTGTCGTGGTGTCATGAACATGGATCCTATCAGAGTACCTCGAAACCCTGATGAATGTCTAGTTGGTGTCTTATGCTGCTACACACTAGATGTTGCATGTCCCGTTGGTCTCGTAGGAGTCCTTCTCTTACCCCCGCTGATCATCTATTCCTTAGCTATGAGAGTCTTCTGGACTGCATCGTGCAACTTCTGAGGCATTAGGATCCTCACTTTCACATGCATTCTGACGTTAAGGCCAAACAAAAACTTGTTGACCTTGAGCTTCTCGGTGTTCAGATGTGGATCAATCCTAAGCAACTCCATGAATCATGACTCATACTGGGGCACCATACAAATGCCCTGTCATAAGGTGTTGAACACATTGAGTTCCCATGACACTGAAAAATACCTCTCTCGGAACCGCTCCTCAAACAGTTCCCATGACATGTCTTCGACGACCATGTTCAGTTGTGGTAGGAGCACCTTCCACCATAGAAGAGCGCTCCCCTTCAGCTGAAAGACCGGACGTGGAACTTCATGTTGGAGGTGTAGTCATGAACTATGAAGCACATCACCATGTTCTCTAACCATGCCTCAGCAGCTGCACCATCCATGGCACCCAAGAAATTGGGAAACTTGACCTTCTCGAGTTCTCTGTGAATGATACCAGTACCGACTAGGACGCGTTGTGGACCCTCAAGGGGTACAGGTGCCATGGCCTCATCTATATCTAGTTAGTTAATCAAGGCGTCTTACATCCTCTTAAAGGACCTCATCAACCCAACCAAATCCCCCAAAGAAATATGCTCCTATCCAATGACTTGTTCTTCTCTTTGTGGGTTAGACCCCTATGGTGTGGACACTACTAGAGGTGTCACGCCTCCTCCCCTATCACCACACCGCCTGCCTCCGCGACCTACTCTAACCATGATTACCCGCAGAAACACAATTCAATTTAAATAGTGATAAATTATTAATCAAGTGTTTAATACATTGTAAGGCGTAATGATCCCAATTCGCGGGGTTGAACCTACTTTGATGTCATATGTAACGACCCCTCCGTTACGATATCAAAAAGCGACGTGTAATAGGTAAAAAAAGAAATTCTATTGCATTAGGATATTAAATTCATTACAACATGATAAACAAAATCACAATTGATACATCATCATGACTAATCGACACATAAGCATAACAATAATCATAATTAAAAGCGACACATAATCAACACATAAACAATGACTAAATCAAGCATCATCATAATTCATAGCTACACATAATTAACACATCTTCATATTAATTATCGACGCAATCAACACATCAAGATTGTCTAAAGAGAAATACCAGTAAGTGATTAATCATGCCACTGAACACTAATGAGCTACCTGCCCAACCTACCCTGCAAGGTTAGGACCTCCAAGACAAATAAGCAATGCTCAAGCCCAAGATTCATCCGATTAATTTTGACCACTTAAGATCTCATGGCTGGCGATTTTTCTGAGGAACAAGGAGGCGTCTAATTCCCATAATCAATCACATATCAACATTATTCTAATGGTGCAAGAGAATCTAATAACTAAATCAACCATGCAACTGCATTATTTTCATGGCGCAAGAGAAATCAACATAAGATTCAACATTTACTCCATGGCACAAGAAGTCTAATATCTAAAACAATCAGTCATCACATTAAATACTCATTTTGCGCAAGTAATCTAATATCTAAAACAATCATTTATCACATTAAATTTTCATTACACACAAGAAGTCTAGTATCTAAAACAATCATTCATTACATTAAATTTTCATTTCGCGCAAGAAGTCTGATATCTAAAACAATCATTCATTACATTAAATTTTCATTGCGTGCAAGAAGTCTATTATCTAAAACAATTATTCATCGCATTAAATACTCATTGTGCACGGGTAATCTAATATCTAAAATAATCATTCATCACATTAAAATTTCATTTCGCGCAAGAAGTCTAATATCTAAAACAATCATTCATTACATTGCATTTTCATTTCGCACAAGAAGAAAACAATCAACCATCACTAATATTATGGTTATTTCATGATTCCGAGACATAAGTAATTCTACCAAGGTTATATTAGATTACAATCTGGAGCAGCATCATGCCTCATTTGCTTCAAGCTATTGAATCATTCACTGCTTTGTAGCACAACTAAAATACTTTTTAAAGACTTAATTAAACAATACAACGAGGTCTCAAGCTACATCTCACATCCATACACAAGGTACCATACCATCTCTCTAGACCTTAACACTAGAAGACAAGGTTGCTTTACAATTTCATTTAAGGAAATAAATAAAGGATCATCACACTTGAGAAATAATGGAGATAACTTAACTTACATAAACATGTGCACATGGATTTCCTAAGGAAGATAAAGGCTTAAAATAATAATACTAACTAGTAGCTGAAGGTTGTCTAAACTTTAAAGAAGCAAAGGGTTTTTCTCCCGCACCTTCTTAGCATGACTAGGCTTACACACTTCCCAGTTTTAATATATATATATATATATATATATATATATATATATATATATATGCAATGCCCTACGCTCTTCCACCTTTCACCACCAATAAAAACCTTAACGCAATTGAAGTTGTGCAACATTTATATCGATAGTGCAGAGAGCAACTGTCAAACATTGGGCCAATGGGCGAGGGCGTAGAGCTTAAGACTCTCCCCAAAACGAAGATTTTAAAAATTCATAAGATCGTTGAGTGAGAGGAAGGCGCAGAGCTAAGGTTCGCCCCCAAAACACAGAGACAAATTATAAAGACGCTGAGGAATTTCTTCGCAAAATCATTGAGGGCTTAAGAGGGAAAAACGCAAAGAAGAATTCGTTGAAGCCGAGCGAGGATGCATTCAATCGCAGAGGGCACACAAACCGTCGAGATCTTTATGAATCTTCGAAAAATTCGGATGAAGTAAGCTGGGAGAAAAGGTTTGAAAACGCAGAGACATTTAATTCGCCTTCTAGAACGAATTTGTGGCTGCCAACTTCAGTTTATTATTAAATTTGTTTACAGAGAAGCAATCAATTCGCAGAGGTTACTACTATAATTTCGCCGAGGGTAAATTGAATTCGTAGAGGTAAAAAGGGGGAGAATTTAGTGTGTGATTTTTTCAAAAACACAGAAATAAATAGGGAAGGCAGGGTGCCAAAAAAGGGGAAAAATCGCCCGGAGGAATTACAAGAAAACGTCAGGAGAATATTCATCATAAAAACGCAGAGAACCGATACCATAACGCTAGGCAAGGGAAGAAGTGAAAGCACAGATCCATTCTCATTGATGGGCAATGATTAGCACCTCCACGCAGAGAAGAAGACTCAGAGATATAAATAAAATGGAGAGATAAAGTATAAAAATTGCTGAGTAGTGAAGTAAGGTGCAGAGCTTAAAAATCTCCTCAAGACGTAGAGTTTTGGTGGTAGACTCAGAGCTTGGGCTCTTCAAAAACGAAGAATTATAATTGCATAAAATCGCTAGCAAGAAGGAGGGCACAGAGGTGAAAATCGTTGAGGGAGAAGACTCATAGATTTAAAAAAGACGTAGAGAAAAAAATGATGCTAAGTTGTTGGGAAAGGAGTGAAGGCGCAGAGGAAAAATGAAAAACATTTAAGTTGAGATTAACATGAATTCCAGACAATGCCAAGGGAGACTGGAATTTATATGGAATTTGAAATGACCAAGACGATTAAAATTTGAGAGAAATGTACATCTTGCAGAACCATTTTTATTATAAATTCATCTTACAAAAATTGCATGGACCATCTATAATCTAGTTACATCTCACAGAAAAATAAATATCGGAATCAATGTCCATTCAACGAAGTTTGAAAGGTTGTACATATTAAATCCTAATACAATACAATTCTCATTAAAATACCGTAGCAAACGACGATAATTCAAAGATGCTCTTCCGCTTTTGCGCTCCGTCTAGCTCCCGCTTGCTAACCGTGGAGATTTCACTGGTACCTCCCAACCAACGCTAGGGGTACTCTTCTTCTCCCTTAGCCCCTCGAGATGCAAAGGGGCCACGCACAAACTCAACCATAATACTCTAGCTCCTAGCTCGCCTCGCAAGGTAGAGCCACCACTCTCTCTCTCGAATTGGGTATCCCAACTCTCATAAGTAAACCCAGTCAGAATTTTTGCAGCGTAACCCTACTCATAACTAGTCCTCCCTTTCCTCCTCTCAACTATTTTTTTTATAGAATTTTCTTAGTGACCCCTTGCCATTTGTCATTTAATTCATTTTTTAAAAATTAATTAGGAATTATTCTCCCCATACACTTGTCATTTGTTCCTTTAGTTGCACCAATAAATCCACAATTTAATTTAATTAAAAGACAATTTCTCTCACCTATTCTAAAAGCGCTCATAAAATCACTGCTAGTTGCCCCTTTATTCCCTTTATTTTCCATTTAAGACTGACACATTTCTAAAACGGAGTTGAGTTAAAATAGGAATGTTCTCTAGTTAGACTAGACTCTAGATACCTTTCTATGCTTACCCATTCTCGTATGCTTTATTCCTTTCTTATTTAAATTTCTAATTTGGTATGTACTTGCAAAGTGTATTAATCCCTCCTTTGGATTTATTTTTATTTTCATTGATTCTCAATTTGATTTATTTCATCCCCTCATTATTTAATTTAAAAATTTAGTTTTTAGTCTTCTCACTCATTTAGACTTAGGCTTAGTTAAATCTTTATTTGCAAATGCCTAGACCCTTATGGATTATGCTTAATAAGTTCATTCATTAGTTAATTAATTAATCAATTAATTAATTCGATAGCTGCTCAAGATTTTACAAGGTTTAACATTCACTCAAGTTTTCTAGGCCACCTAGATTCATTAAATCATTTTTTTTTTAAATATCGTGACGTGCCCTTGAAGACGCACTCTGTGCTCCAAGGGTGTCACTCGCCTTTGATTCAAATTTTAATTACACGATGTGCCCTTCAAGACACACTACATGCTCCAAGGGTGCCACTCACCTTTGACTGGTTTTGGTAGTTGTCCAACCCTTGGAGTCAATACTCCATTCATGCGACCTTGTGAAAGACTAAGGGTCTTTAAGGAATAAAGACCCTACCTTATTGCACGCCCCTTCGAATATTTGTGAGTGAGTGTCTCAATTTTCCCTCATGGAATCGTGGATCTCTCGAACTAGGTAATCATTAACCTACAATTCGAGCCACGATGGGAGTGCTAGAAGGTTGTGACAGGGGTGCTGCCACACCTCTCCCTCAATATCTGGTTGTTGTGCATGACACCATTTACTCCTTATGTGAGTCTGATTAAAAAGAAATCATCAGTCTGCATCCATCAACGAAACACTGTCAATGATGATCTATAAACAACATCATAATATATCCGATTATATGTCACATATGCATAAATAAACTACTCAAGTCAATACAATCCACTCCCTGACTCGATACAGAGTCCAAGGAATTCCATTGATTCCATTGGCATCATCAATCTGTCAATTCTCCTGCACACTCGGGGGAAACTCATCAATATCATTTATCAATCCATCGATATCAAATAACATAACATAAAAATCCATCAACATCATCATAAGAACCCACAAGTGAAATAAACAACATATTCTAAACCGGATCACTTGCACGCAAGTGTCCTCAAAGAATAAGTCAATAACATGTGCTCGCAAGAGAGGGATGTTACATTGTAAGTTATACTCTCTATGTTATTCGAACTGTGTTCATATTACTTTTCACCATGAAAAAGAAACTACTGATAGAAAATTCAGACTTCTACCCATTATGAATCACAGTTATATAATTTCTATACCAATGATTAGAAATTTGCCAAAAGTGATATTGTAATTTGCGAGTGGATGATGTTAGTGTCAACCATATTCAAACTGTGTTCGTATTAATTTTCACCATTAAAAAGATACTATGGTTAGAAAAACCTCTTATTTGTTATTGTGAACACTAATTGGTTGGCCAATGGTTAATGATACATTTATGAAATTTCTTATTTTAGTCTATTCTGAAACTATTAGAAGTTCTAGAGAGTGAATCATTTTTATTTTAATCATGATTTACTTGGCCAAGCTCTCTTATCAGTTGTTGACTAGAGAGGTTTGGCAATATTTTTGGCACCCCAAAGGTATCACCTCAAATTCTCCAGATTGATAAAATTGTTTCCTAGCGTAATATAATGTAATCATTTCCAAAATTGGGATCAAATTTTATCACAGATGGATATTGAATTCTCTCTTTGTTGTGTTTTTCAAGTCTTGGAGATTTGTATGTTGTCTTAAAATATAGATAGGGAAGAATGTATCTATTTTTTGTTTCATTCAACCTAGTTACACAAACATTGTTTTGAATTTACCTCTTGGGATGTATTTCAGGTTGATTTTGAGATTATAAAGTAAAGGTAATAATTATATGATCCAAGTAACTATATGAGTGGTTTCTTGTGATTTTCAAGTCTTGGAGATTTGTATGTTGTCTTAGACTACAGATAGGGTAGAATATATCTATTTTTTGTTTCATTCAACCTAGTTACACAAGTATTATTTTGAATTTACATCTTGGGATGTCTTTTAGGTTGATTTTGAGATTATAAAGTACAAGTAATAATTATATGATCAAAGTAACTATATGAGTGGTTTCTTATGCTTTTCAAGTCTTGGAGATTTGTATACTGTCTTAGAATACAAATAGGGCATAATGTATCTAATTTATGTTTCATTTAGCCTAGTTACACAAGTATTATTCTGAATTTACATCTTTGGATGTGTTTCAGGTTGATTTTGAGATTATAAAGTACAGGTAATAATTATATGATCCAAGTAACTATGTGAGTGGTTTATTGTGCTTTTCATGTCTTGGAGATTTGTATGTTGTCTTAAATACAAATAAGGAAGAATGTATCTATTTTATGTTTCATTCAACCTAGTTACACAGGTATTATTCTGAATTTACATATTGGGATGTGTTTCAGGTTGATTTTGAGATTATAAAGTACATGTAATAATTATATGATCAAAGTAACTATATGAGTGGTTTCTAGATTTTTCACAGACGAAAACATAAAAAACTGAAAGTAAGAGAATCGTTTTTATGTCATTCAAGTAATTAATACAAAATCTTGCACCTATTGTGTTATTTGCCACTCTTTATCAAACTCAACCATTAGGTGAGTAATTGTGAGAATGTGTATTACACTTAAGAATGATCGGAGGCCTATCCCTATACATGGATAGGGTCGAATTCGGCCCTGACCCTGTACAGGGACAAGCCTGATTAATATAATTTTATTATAAATTTCATGTTTTCAATTTATAATGAATATTAAAAAATAAAATAATCTTATAATATCCCCCCTTCTTTACTAGTTTCATTACCTTTAATCACATATCCTTATTGAACAAATTTTCCCATTGATAAAGCAACATAACTAGAATCAATCCCATTGATTGAATAAGGTTTATATAATAGTCATAACAGGTAAACATAAATCGAACTTGTATCAATCTCCATAAGATCTTATCATTGTCATATCTTTGTACTCTATATCATGCATATTGTACTCAAATACACCAACCTGAACACAATAAAGCTAATACACTACTTACGCTAGAGTTAACACATGTATGGTGATTAGGAAATCACAGTACATTGATTAGTGATTATAAAGTGTTCCTTATTGATATTCAATCACAATTACTAATCTCATGTTAGTTTAGGGAAATGGTTTTCACTATCACACTCTTTGAATAAGTCATATTAGCATGTTCTAATCTTGTATCCGATGTGGTTAAGATAGCTCTATAGAATCACTACTAGTTAGCTTAGTAAGCATATCCCACATAACTATGATAACCTTCAATATGTAGATTACTATGAAAATGAGCATGATACACAGTTTGTTACATCACTTGTGTTACTTATACCGATATAGGCTTAGTTTTTACTCTCTCCATAAAGCTTGAACATAGTCTGTTTCATCTAACTAACATGTTGTACTATTATATTACTTTGAATACATGGTGTTAATTAGGGATAGCAATTACCATAAGTATAGTATCTTTGTTCTAGCTCCCTAATCATAAGTATAGTGTAAGAGCTTAACCAACTTGCTTACTTAAATTGAATAAAACTATAGATAAGCTATAAGTAGTAAGCATTCACATAAGAAATCACTTTCTATGAAATGTATAAGGTATGATTACAAGCATGATGATATAGGGAGTTCTTGTATCGTATCTAACAACTTGATAAGCGTAAATTAATATTGAGTACAAGGTTCACACTAATCACATATCGAACATTACCTATATAAGCTTACTTATACCTATTCATTACTCTGATTACGTGTTTACAGCTAGTTTGATAAGAGAAGCTGTCATAAATGTTGTTACTTGTTCAACCTCTTGATATAAGCTATGGGAATTCGACCATGTCCCTGTATAGGGACAGGCCTAAAATCGACCCTGACCATGTATAGGGACAGGCCCAAAATCGGGTTTGTCCCTGTACATGGACAGGGCCGAATTCAGGCCTATCCCTAGCTGAATTTGACCCTGTCCATGTACAGGGATAGGCCCGAATTCGACCATGTCCATGTACAAGGATAGGCCTGAATTTGACATTGTCCATGTACAGGGACATACCTGAATTCAGGCATGTCCCTATACATGGACATGGCCGAATTCGGCCCTATGAACCTCCTAAAACACAAAATGTAAATAATTAAAACATTAGTTAACTAGAAAATGGTTAAGATTTACCTGGACCAATGAAAATGAACAACAACAAGCTACGTCAACCAGTAACAACAAACTCTAGCACCAACCACTAGTGGAAATGCCCGCTAGCATCAACCAACAACTAGAACTAATCAACATCAACCACCAACCAACAACTAAAAAAAGTGTGAATGGAGCATTGCGCGGCGATATATCAAACTTTTTTCAGCCGAAAGAGCTTTTTAGACGAAACAAACTTTTGGCCAAAAAAACATTCGACCGAAAAATGTTACCAGAAAAAAAATCCGTTCGACTAATATGGTACACGATAGTCGAGGCCATTGTCATGGTACCATTTGATTTGACATCTAAAGGTTCGGCCAAAAAGATGTGTCTTTCGGCCGAAAAAATGTCAGTAGGAGATTTGGAGACCCGATTCTCACAAAAGTGTTACCCAACTTCATGATTTCACCCCCCCAAGAGTCATTCCAAAGTCCAACCTTGGAATATCATAGCTGTGCGGCACCACAACGATTCTCACTTGGAAGCTTGTCTCAACAAATAATACTTCACCCAGACTAGGCCTCTTCACCTAGAGCAGATCCATACTCTGTTCTAGGCTACGAACGAGTCACATTCTTACTCTATGCAAGTTAGTTGTACACTTAGAAATTTTTTAACTTTCTTCAACACTTACTCATAATGGAATACAACAGAAAACATGAAAAACATAAGAGACACAAATATAGTGTGTTCAACACCATCAATGCCTAATACCCGACCTCGTTTATGATATTGTGAAACATAAACAATGCATTACAAAGAGGGAACTATTGTCCCAATAACATAGATGGGAAGATCATAGTAGGCATGACGTAGAATTCCAAGTAGGAGAGTTGGTCTTACTCACGCTGAGTAGATCATTTCCCACCACCTAAAGGGATGGATCCATCTCTTGTGCACGGGTATGAGGGACTGTTCAAAGTTCTTGAGAAGATTGGCATCATCATCTAAAGATTGGAGTTGTCGTTCCACATGCGACATATTCATCCTTTCTTCCACGCTAGCCAATTGAAGTCATGCCAAAGAGACCTAGATGACCCTAGTCGAGTTGAGCCATCCAGAGCACCAGTCATCATTGAAAATAAGAGAGTTGGAGGTAGAGAATATTCTTTCACATCACATCTTGGGACAGAGAAGAGGTCGAGTTCATGAGTACGTCATACATTGGAAGGACAAACCCGACAAATAGGACATTTGGGAGAGATATGAGTCCTTGTGGAAATATGAGGACATGATTCGAGAGTTTGACAGAGGTTGCTAAAGATAGAAAGTGGTGTGGAAGTTGTCGGGACGACAACAAGTTTAGTGGGGGAGGATGTAAGTCATTTTGTGACACCCACTGAGCACATGCTATCCTTGGTAAGATTAAACTATGAAACAGATGAAGAGCACAAGGAGGAAGTGATTGGTTGGGAAATAACTTGTCTTATGGGCATGGGTAGGAGCACCTTGGGGCATGATGGTGACATTCGAGCCGAAAGGGGCACACACACCCTTATTCCATTGTGATAGATGGAAAAGACTTGGGTTGCGTTTGGGAAAGGATGGGGCAACTTGGGAGAACACCCAAGGAGTGGACCCATCTGCCCTTGGAAACATGGGTGCACTAGAGAGGTTGGAGGACCCCATAGACACACCCACGAAGAGTCACAACGATTGACATAAGAAAGAGCATAAGGAAAGGGGTGTGTGTCTATCCAAGAGATGTGACTGTTGATGGATGAACGAACTTGTTTGGGTGCACTAGGTCCACAAAGGGGCATGACGGTTCGATTGAGTGTGACAATTCACGAAGGGGTGCAACACACCTAAAAGATATGATGTTTCACACAAGTGACCCTTGGAGTCCTAATAAGAGAACAAGGGAACAAAACCAAAGTCACAAGGAAGTGTGAAGTAAAGAGACATGAAGGTCTAAGGCTGGATGCACAAGTGGGGCGCACCCCAGACTGAGGCAAGAGGAGCATAGGGAGAAGTCTTGGTGTGATAGATCTGCAACTCTGAACAATTTTGTTGTATGGGGCAAATTTGTGAGACTTTTACCATCTATGTAACTTGGACAATAGCACCCTCTTTGTCATGCATTATATATGTTTCAGAATATAATAAACAAAGTTGGGTATTAGGCATCGTTGGTTCCACCCGCACTATATTTGTGTCTCTTTTGTTTTGCATGTTTTATGTTGTATGTAAGGATGACTAAGTGTTAAATAAAGTTAACAAATTTCTAAGTATACAATTGAGTTGCATAGAGTAAGCATGTCACTCATCTGTAGCCTAGAATAGAGTATGGGTATGCTCTAGGTGAAGAGGCATAGTTGGGGTGAAGTATCCTTGGTTGAGCTAAGATGCCAAGCGAGAACCATCATGGTGTTTCATGTCCACGAGATGTCAAGGTTGGACTTGGGCATGACTCTTGGGGGCATGACACCACCCTTAATTAATACTAACGTTGCTTTATCCATGACCATTATTTGTTGCCTTCTACCTGTGCTTTGATATTTGAGTTATCTATGACATTCTGGAACGAGCAATGGCCTGTACAATGGCAGCGACTAAAAATACATGGAAAAATTCTAAAGACTATTGAAGTTGCTTCAAAGTTCGAAAGCTCAGTCCTGCAATTGAGTGAAGCATACAATGAAAAAGGAGAAAACAAACAATAAAATAAACTTGAGATCATGTCCCCCACCTTCATTCCTCATTGTACAAAGGACAATGCTCCAATGCCTTTCTATTATCACTACTACATATTGAAAAATTTGCAATGACCACTTGTGACAAAAGTACTCTTTCGTCGCAACATGCAAGAGAAAAAATTCATTTTTTCTAAATCTACCCCGTATTCGTCACAATATCGACGCCTACAGTTTGACTAAATTATTATGGTCAATTTTCGTCGAATATTCGATACAATTTGATTGTCCGTCGCATATCCGACAAAAGTTGACCATAATAATTTAGTTAAAATTTACCGTTGAAATTGACCTAAAATAAATAGGTGGAAAAAATATATTTTTTAGGTCACTGTCATCGCAAGTGCGACGATAGTGGCCTAAAATTGGCCTATAAATATTTGACGATTTAAATATGTTGCAACAATCTTGCTATAACAACGATGGTTTTGAAAGGGTATTATTATGTGAAAAAATGTCGCAGAATGCTGTTAGAGGTGGGGAAAAAAGTAAAGCGGGTAAAAAGGGTGATAGTAGATGTTATTTCCCTTGTAAAAAATGTTGCCTCAGACGTCTCGTAAGAATTTTAATAGAAACAGTTACAAAACATTGTAGGAAATATGGTCACATTGATGGCGGATCGAATGAATATCGTCCCATGGTAATTAGCTATATATTCATTATCTTTTTTTATTTTGTCAATTTTATATAAAATTATATATATGTATATATATTGTTTGAATGTTTGTTATAGTATACACTAATTTTGCATGATTGTTTGTAATTATAAAGTTAGAGTTTCCCTCTAACTTTCCGTAGAATATTGCACCAAGTATTAGAAGAAATGATGTTGTACAAGCTGAGGAGCATCATCATGACCAAGCAAATGAGGATCTCATGGAAGAACATGACGGGAAAAATCAAGTTGATGATCCCATGGAAGAAGATGATGGGACAAATCAAATGATCCAAGATTTGTTTTTGCAACCGGATGAGGATGGGGAAAATGCTGGTATTTATGATGAACTTCTATTAGAAAAGACAAATAAACGACTTTATGAAGGATCAAGAGAAAATCTTCTCTCCGCTACATTGTTGCTGGTGAACTTAAAGGTTATGAATAATTTGTCGAACACTTGTATGACACAGATACTAAGGTATGTAATATGTTTCATCTCATACTGT
>ML841926.1:45889-57862 GCA_009831015.1 Picea engelmannii
GAATCTCATAGAGAACCGCAACCATCAAACAAATTCAACAACCAAGAATCTCATTCAAGAAATTTTCAGAAGAAAGGACAACGCAAGGGATGAGATCTCTCATCTATACAATGCTATCATTGTGATAAGATGGGACACAAGGAAAATAATTGTCTAGTCAGAAGAGAAGAATACAAGTGGAAGCACAAAAGGCAACATGCTCATATTTCCAAATATGAAGAACCACCTATGAAGATGATTAAGGACCATGTCTTGATCTCAGCTCTCTCAGGATCTGTATCACCTGGAGAGGACACATGGCTCATTGATAGTGGTGCATCAAAGCATGTGACGGGTAAGAAAAATACTCTCTCTTGTATTTCAGAAAAGAAGTTTTCTCGGAAAGTAACTCTTGGAGATGATTATCAATATCCCATCAAGGGAATAGGAGAATCAAACTACAAGCTAGATTTAGAAAACTCAATAACTATGAAGGACGTACTCTATGTACCGAGCCTAAAGAAGAACTTACTCTCCATATCATCTTTGGACAATAAAGGCTATAGAGTTTCCTTCATAGATGGAAAATTTCTTATGTGGTCTAATGGAGAAACCTTAAATGAAGCAATCGTCATCGAAAGTGAAGAAAATGGTTTATATAAGATGAAGGGTCACCCATAAACTGTTATTACCCATGCCATCGAAAACTCATGCGAACTTTGGCATATAATATTGGCCCACATCAACTACAAGGCGCTACCATACATATGCAAAGATGTCACAGGTTTACCAGAACTCAAGGTCGATCAGGAAGGCATATGCAATGGATGTGAGCAAGGGAAGAATATCAAGAACCCATTTCCAAAGAGGGAAAACAAAGTAGAAGGAGCATTGGAACTCATCCATTCAGATGTGTGTGGCCAAATGCCATCATCCTCCATTAGCGGGTATGTATACTATATTTCATTTATTGATGATTATTCTCGTAAGACCTGGATATATTTCTTAAAATCTAAAGATGAAGTATTCAGTAAATTCAAGGAATTCAAAGCCTTGATAGAGAATCTTTCCGAAAGAAAGATTAAGATACTCAGGTCAGATAATGGAGGAGAATATACCTCGAAAGAGTTTGTAAACTTCTGCAGAGATATCAGGATCAAGAGGGAACTCACTACTCCCTATAATCCTCAACAAAATGGTGTAGCTGAAAGGAAGAACAGAACGATTATGGAAGCTGTGAAGACCATGATTCACGATCAATATCTTCCTATGTGCTTATGGGTAGAAGCAACAATGGAAACTGTTTATGTGAAGAACAAATTATCCCATAGTGCACTTGGGTTCAAGACCCCAAAAGAAATATTCACTAGAAAGAAGCCAGAGGTAAGCCATCTCAAAATATTTGGCTGTCTAGTGTTTATCCATATACTGAAAGAGAAAAGAAACAAGCTAGAACCCTCCAGAAAGAAGGGAATATTTGTGGGATACTATGAGGTATCCAAGGCCTTTAAAATCTACATACCTGGTTACCGCCATATTGAGATTAGCAGGGACGTGACCTTTGATGAAGAAGAAACACTTAAGAAATCGAGAAGATGCCAGCTTGAAGAAGTATATGAAGAGGAACATGTAAATCCTAGGACTACAGAATTCGCGAGGGAAGTTCCCAGAGCTGCAGAACCTGTAAGGAAAGTCATAGCTTCCCCTGATGAGGAGACTCTTGAAGATCATGATATTATAGAAGTTCAAGAACCTCCTCAAATGACCTTCTCCCATAAAAGAAAGCATGCTTGGGTAAGAGAGCTTATTCAAGATGGAGAGAAGTATGGTGTTCCAGAAGGAACCACAAGACAAGTGAAGAGACCAAAGCCATTCTCCAGTTACACGGATTTGATGTGCAATATACTTGATGAAGAACCCACATGCTTTGAAGAGGTCATCCAGAAGAAGGAATGGGCAGATGCCATGACAGAGGAATACAAATCCCTAATAAAGAATGATGTATGGGAAATAGTTCCCAGACCAAAAAGTAAGGATGTGGTATCATCAAAATGGATCTTCAAAATAAAACATACTGCTGATGGAAGTATTGAAAAATATAAAGCAAGATTTGTTGCTCGTGGCTTTTCCCAGAAGGAAGGTATCGACTATGAAGAGACATTCACTCTTGTGGCCAAATACACTTCGATCAGAACCATTATAACTCTTGCTACCAAGATGAAATGGAAGCTGCACTAGATGGACATGAAGACAACTTTCCTAAATGGTGTTATCAAAGAGGAAGTGTATATAGAGAAACCCCGAGGATTTGAGGTTGAAGACAGGAAGTCTCATGTCTGTCGATTGGAGAAAGCCTTATACAAATTGAAGCAAACTCCCAGAGCTTGGTATGGCCATATAGACAGTTTCTTGATGAGCTTAGTCTTTACCAAGAGTAAAGAAGACTCAAATATCTACTTCAAGATCATGGATAATGAACCAGTAATATTACTATTGTACGTGGATGACTTATTCTTAACTGGAGAAGAAAATATCATCGTTGAATGTAAACAAAGACTTGCCGCAGAATTTGAAATGAAAGATGCTGGCCTAATGCATTACTTCTTAGGTCTTGAGGTATGGCAGAGTCCGGAAAGAATATTCCTTAACCAGGGGAAGTACACGGTCGAAATCTTAAAGAGATTCGACATGCTAGAATGCAAGTCCATGAATACACCCATGGAAGAAAAGTTGAAGCTGCTGGTCAATACTTCATCAGATTTGATAGATGTCAGTCTGTACAGACAGATTATTGGATCACTGATGTACCTGACGAAGACCAGACCAGACATATGTTTTGCAGTGAACACCTTGAGTCAGTTTCTGGTAGAGCCTAGACTTGTTCATCTAGTGGCTACAAAACATGTGATGAGGTACCTTAAAGGTACAATGGATTATGATCTCAGCTATGATGGAGATCATGACTTCACATTGAGTGGATATACTGATGCAGATTGGGTAGGAAGCATTGTTGATAGAAAAAGCACTTCCAGATGTTGTTTCAGTTTGGGATCAGCTATGATCTCGTGGTAGAGTAGAAAGCAATCCATTATTTCTCTTAGCACAGTGGAAGAAGAGTACATTTCCGCATGTTCTACTAGCTGCGAAGCTATATGGATTTGAAATTTGCTGACAAGCCTATTTGATTTGGAGATGAGAGCAACCGCGATTCTATGTGACAATCAAAGCTGCATTAAAATGACAGAGAATCCTGTGTTCCATGACAGGTCGAAGCACATAGAGATCCACTATCATTTCATCCGTGACATGGTACAGAGAGGAGCCTTGAAGCTCCAATACATTAGCACGGATGAACAGGTTGCTAACATGTTGACTAAGCCTCTATCTCGTGTAAAGTTTGAACACTTTTGAGATAAGATTGGTATTGTTTGAAAGGACCCTCCCTGAAAGGGGGAGTATATGTATTCCTTTCTTCTGACCTCGCTGTTAGACGTAAAGCAAGATGAGTCATGCTTCTGACCTCGCTGTTAGACGTAAAGCATGACGCTGTGTGATCCTTGATTCTGACCTCACTGTTAGACATAAAGCAAGATGAGTCATGCTTCTGACCTTGTTGTTAGACGTAAAGCATGATGCCGCTGATTCCTTGCTTCTGACCTAGTTGTTAGACGTAAAGCAAGATGATTCCTCACTTCTGACCTCATTGTTAGACGTAAAGCGAGATGTTGATGTGTTCCTTGCTTCTGACCTCGTTGTTAGACGTAAAGCAAGACGAGTCATGATTCTGACCTAGTTGTTAGACGTAAAGCATGACGTTGTGATTCCTCACTTTTGACCTAGTTGTTAGACGTAAAGCGAGATGGTGATATTCCTTGCTTTTGACCTAGTTGTTAGACATAAAGCAATATGTGACTGACACTGAGCTACCAACTTAACCATTGTGACATTGAGCCAGTGTAGTACTGTGATGTGTCGGCCTAGTGTTGTGATGAGGTATCATTTTTACTGATACATATTTGATGCAGATGATGATAGCATTCTTTTGAGAATGATGATGCTGCCGATGAAGAAAAATTATGATGACTCGTAAATATGCTAGCCAATGTTTCAAGATGATATTGACGATACTATCCTCCAGATGCCACTGATGATGCAGACCTCTCTCGCTTGATGCTGATGAAGAATACCCTTCTTGTTAAGGGGGAGTGTTGAAATAATGTAACTGCGAAGAGCATTCTTATTATTATTGGATTAAATCCCCATTGCAGATTAATCATGTCATTATTATTATTATTGTTATTGTATTAATCCCCATTGTGGATTAATCATGTCGATAATTGTATAAGGATAAAATCCCCTTTTGCGGATTGGTCATCAGACAATTACAAAGGGAAGAATAAGAAGTCGGCCCCAACAGTTATTATGGAAGACCCAAAATTAATTAAAGGTGGGTTTACCCACCCAGAGTGAGAGGTCGGCCCTGCCAGTGGTGACCTTTCACACATGCCAGTCTTGTATAAATAAGAGGCTAGTGCCTCACTTCAAACACACAAATCACTTTCTCATTTCTGTTATAAGGAAAGCTGCAATTACCAGAGAGAGGAGAAGAAGAGTGGTGCATCTCTTGGGGAGGACTTTCTGTATTGGTTTGAGTTATCTCTTGAACATTGTATAAGCTATTTATGATAAGGAAGTTTTTGCTGGGTTTTCTTCCCCTAGAGGGTTTCCTAGAATAAATGTTGTGTCTCTTGTGAATGTGTATTTCTCAGTGATCTTGTTCTTATTATGCTCTTATCTATTGAAATGCAAAGAACTATAATAATGGCATAAACATTAACAAAAGGGTAGACAAACCATTTTATAGAGAATTGTTCCATTTCAGTCAACTTTTAGTATCCTAGAATAGTACCTCTTTAGGTGAAGAATAAGGAAGGAATAACCACCACTTATGCATTTAGATTTTTAATTAATCAATTTTGTTATATCTCCTAATATAGAAGAGTCGACTAACACTTCCTTGTATAACTTCTCAGTGAAGCATTTTCAAACTCAAAGAAGAGATTTGCATTGGGAGCATAATGTGGAAGGGTCAGTTGACCCTTGTATATATAATTGTTTTTAGGTCAGTACTTAACCCATTTCAAAGTAATAATGTAGTGTGTTCAAAGTAATATTGGTGGATTAGTGGTTAGTGGCAATAGTGCCTTAGGGGTTAACATGATGATTTTTTCTATCATAATCTGTGAGGGAGTGATTGGGTTAGGAGATACCATTTAATCCAAGGTTCATAGAGATTGGGGGGTATATTAGAAAACCACCTATGTCCCATAGATATCATAGGTATACATTATTTCCGTGACATTTTTAATCGTCACATTAAAACCTATTGACACCAAATTTTAATCGTCACATACCTAATTCTAATCCTTCTCTGATATCCATATGTTTTAAATATATTAAAAATATCCTCCGACCCCTATATACTAGGAAATATATTGTTTTCATGTTTTTAGAATTTAAAACCCCCCAATATGAACTCACATAGTATAGTATTGCCTAACTAGTGAAACCCCATAAGAGGTTTACGTTCGGGGCATTATTTGAAAGTTGGATGGACATTCTATAGATAATTGTTCCATTCTATTCCACTCTCCATTTGTAAAATGGTATATCTTTAGGGAAAGAATAAGTAAGGGTCAACTGCCCCTTTTGCATTCATATTTTTAATTCATCCTTGTCATTGTTTAACCTAGTTTAGAAGGGTCAAAGGGTCAGTTGATCCTTCATCATACAATTTTTTCAGTGAATCCTTTTTGAAAGTCATGGAAAAGGTTTGCACTAGGGGAATAATGTGGAAAGGTCGATCAAACCTTCTATAGATATATGCTCCCTTCTAGTTAACTGTCCATTTCCTGGATTGATATTTCTTTAGGGGAGGACTAAAAAAGGGTTAGGAACTCCTTTTGCATTCATATTTTAAATTAATCCTTATTGTTATTTGAGCTGGTTTGGAAGAATAGGTCAACCATTCCTTATATAAATTTTCAATGAATCCTTTTAAAATTAATAGAACAGGTATTAAGTTGTTGGGGGAATAATGTGGAAGGGTAGACAAACCATTTTATAGAGAATTGTTCCATTTCAGTCAACTCTTAGTATCCTAGAATAGTACCTCTTTACGTGAAGAATAAGGAAGTAATGACCACCACTTATGCATTTATATTTTTAATTAATCAATTTTATTATATCTCCTAATTTAGAAGAGTCAACTGACACTTCCTTGTATAACTTCTCAGCGAAGCCTTTTCAAACTCAAATAAGAGATTTGCATTGGGAGCATAATGTGGAAGGGTCAGTTGACTCTTGTATATATAATTGTTTCTAGGTTAGTACTTAACCCATTTCAAAGTAATAATGTAGTGTGTTCAAAGTAATATTGGTGGATTAGTGGTTAGTGGCAATAGTGCCTTAGGGGTTAACATGATGATTTTTTCTGTCATAATGTGTGAGGGAGTGATTGGGTTAGGGGAGACCATTTAATTCAAGGTTTAATGAATCATTTTCAAACTAATAGAAGAGGTATGTGCTAGGGGCATAATGTGCAAGTGCCAATGGTATAATTGTTCCATTTCATATTTCCAATTAAACGTCTTTGTTATTTTTCCTACTATGTAAGGGTTGATCAACCCTTCCTTGTATAATTTTTCAATGAATCCTTTCAAACTAATAAAAGAGGCTTTCACTAGGGAATAATGTGGAAGTGTCACCTTGTACCTTGTACTACATTGTACCTCTCAAGTATCCAAACACTCAACCATTGTACCTCTCAAGTATCCAAATAAGCACACTCTTCGGAGTGGATAATGCCAAGGTTGGGACCAGAGGTTTTATTGAGACTCCTAGCTCTTTAAATAATGAATATTCCATGACCATTTCATTTCATATTGAAGGAAAGGTAACATGTTTCATGCATCTATTAAGAGGTATATTATTGGCCATTCTATTAGGCTTCTATCGAGGTGGTTCTTGTATTGAGGAGGACACCTAAGACGTATTTCTACGAGCCTTGATATTTCATCACCCTTTGTCTCCTAGTTATAAAAACCTCATTTATACCTTCACTCATCACCATAGTGGATTTCATCACTTCTCATGGTAGGTGTTTGGAAAGTCCTCATCCTTATCTTTATTCTCTTTTCTCGGTGGGCCCCTAATGATTTAGATGGAAGAGTTTGGAAGAGTTATAGTCTAGGACTATATATAATATATTATATATTATATATATAATAATAATATTATATATTATATAGCCCCGGATGGGGTGACACACATCGAGGGCGAGGGACGTGGCGATGAGGTGAGGGAGGCCATTTATATCGGCCCTCACCACACACTCCAGGATTTATGAGGCGCATTTTCTCTGTCCGCCTCCGTTCTCCGATGAGGCCTTGCATGAGCGATCACAGTCCGGTCAGCCAGAGCATTAAGCTCATGGATTTAATGTCTATAACCACGTTTTATTCCTCCACCTGCCTTATTGAGAGTTCTAATGTGCCCTTGAAGCTTCTCGAACAGCGGGGCTGTAACATAGCTCTCGACGATTTAGCACTGAACTTCTCTCTAGCCATGCCGAGGGTGAGAGGGAGGCCCCGTAGGGGAGCCAGCTGGTATGCAACTGACTCCAGAAGAAAGAGACACAGGAATTTCAAACACGTGATGACCCTAGCCAAGCAGAGGCGACGTCGGGCGATTGCAGCCGCAAGCTCACCACCCGAAACAGTTGTGGAAGAAGACCTGAGCATTGAGCTCCCACCGGATTTCTCAGAAAGTAAGATGTTCACAGTCCCCGACAATTGGGACCCCCCAACCTATTTTGTCGACTCAGAGACATCGCCCCGTGCTAAAAACTCCTCAGACCCTTGTGCAACACCCTGTATAATCGAGGAGGAGCCACAGGTAGATACAGGAGGAGGAGGAGCCACAGGACGTCTGGAAAAGGATGACAAGTCGCAGATGCCACTCTCGCCACCTCTCTTGCACCTGGAGCATTTGCAGCTCATTTTTGAAGTGCGAAGCCTGGTCGACGATCAAATTTTCTGAGCAGTCTGCGTTAGCCAACACCTGGACATGCTCTATGCGGCCTACTCCAAAGCCACTCCTAGGTGCCAATGCCCAACTTGTGCACAACCGTTTTCCATTCCATCCAGCGAGGAAGAAGCGAAGGATGCTAATGGGAATGCCAGTTAATAGGTCTTTTTGTCTGCATGTTTTTCTATTTGTCATCTGTATTCGTTTACCAGGACTGTAGCTCTCTAGTTGATAGCTTGTATAGCATTAGAATCTACCTCACTAGAATACTGTTAATCATGAATACACTCCCTGGTTTCCTATGGGCAGGGTGGTGCAACACTCTCCTTGTTTTTTGCATGCTACTCTGGGAAAGCCAGTTGTCCTGGTTTCCTACACAGGAAGGACAACTGGTGTCTATGTGTCATGAATACTCTTTTTCTAAAGCTATAATATAATAGGATCTAACTTTTTATTTAAAAAAAAATATATATTATATATTATATATATAATAATATATTATATATAATATATAATATATATATAATATATAATATATAATATATATTATATATATAATATATAATATATATTATATATATAATATAAAAAACCAAAAATTAAAACGAAAATCAAAACAACATAAAATAAAAACAAAAATAAAACAGAGTATACTAACAAAACAAAACAAATCGTTTCAAAACGGAGCCACTATACACTTGTGCGCATGAGAGTTGCATGCACTCATCACCATAGATATCCCAGACACTCATGCATAGAGCTGCAAGAAACCACCACCACTATACACTCGCATGCACAGGAGGAGGCTAGTGCACGGGAGGAGGCTAGGGCATGGGGGAGAAGGAGGAGAAGGAGGGAGAGGTGCACGGGAGGAGGGCACGCGGGAGACAGAGGAGCCCTAGGGCATGGGAGGAGGCTAGGGCACAGGGGAGAAGGAGGGAGAGGCGCATGGGAGGAGGGAACACAGGAGATAGAGGAGCCCTACCTCAAGTGACAGAGGTGCCCTAGCTTGAGAAATTCCGCCAAAATCATCGATAAGGGAGTAAAATATATTGGTGGTAGATACCAATATTCCCGTAGAATCCCATTGGTTGGAAGCCTTAAATTTTCAATAGATAATACTACGTACATGAATGTTTGGTTTTTTCAACAACTATGTTACATTTATTTAAGAAACAAATGCTATAAGAAGGCAAAGCCCAACCAAGCGARCTAGTGAACAAGCCTGCGAAAATGTACCCATTAGATCACTGCAAAATAGCTCCAGAACTTTCATAGCTCTCTATTTTTTTCCTTTGTTAATGGTCATTTTTTATATCTTCATTTCTTTGATTTTGCTTGTAACATTGTTTGAGGATTTCGAGGACTCCTTAGTGCCCCAATTTGTAGCAAGGGAATGTGCTTTGGATTTCTTTAAACCACACATGTGTATAAAGTTAGCTTGTTCCCTGGTCAACACAACAACAAAATCATGAAGGGCTGCCATCTTCTAAGTAGTTCCAAAATAATTCTTGGATGGTGTCAAAACTTCCTAGGCTCAATATGATGATCCCCTTCTCCAAGTGGTGTCCTCTTAACACATTATGCTTCCCAAACAATCCTTCCAAAGTAGTCCATATTTGATTGGGTGAAATACCAAATTTAATGTGGAAAAGAAGATCAAGAGAGATGGAGAGACATAGTAAACCATAGGCTTCATCACATATGTTAAACCACTTCATATTTTCATCATCTAGTATAGATTCAAATTTAATCCCCATCATGATTCTAAATAGCTCTCTACTCCTAAAAAAATAGCATATTTGATTTCCAGTGATGGTAATTAAATGGTGTAAGAAGGGGAAATTGACATCAATCCATTACTATAGCATTCATGATACTACATAATATATTTTTGTAGCTGATGGAAGGAAGCTTGAGAACAAAGACCCTACTATGGAACTATGATTTCTATAGAAGAAATCTAGTTGCTTTGAGCCCATTAAATAAACTATCGGATAGATCCTTTTGTAGCTTAATAGAAGAGTGTTTACAACACCATGAAGTGACTATAGAATAGAGAATCTAGTAGTGTAGTAGAAGGATGCCTTCAAAGCTGTGAAAGATACTACAAAATAGAGACTTCAATAGCATAAAGAAAGAGTGATTTCACCTCCACAAAGAAATTGTGGAATATTGACTTGTTTAGCATAATAGAAGTGGGTTCCCACACCAAGAAATTGTCTCCTAATCATGCATGCAATTTTTTACTGCACCATGAATACTTTCCCTAGGTAAGTAGGTGATATTTTTAGTGATATCCACATAATGTGCACCAACAAATTGAGCCACAAAAAATACCCCATGGTGTTGTAGGAAAATCTGCCTGCGGACAAGTAGATTGACCTCTAGAGCTTGACCTTAACCCTAGACAGAAAAATGCTTATCGTGGACATTGACTTCCTTTCAAACCTATCTAAGCCTAATGCATGAGAATGGAGAATAACAAAAGTACCTTTTAATCGACGTTTGTCCCTGCACGCTCCGAGTTGCGCTCCAATCCTTTTGCTCCTCACTGAGGTCTGTGGACAAAATAAGATACGACCACTTCCTACTCTATTGACATTAGCTTGAAAACATATCTATCAATGAATGATAAGTTCATGTAACATCAGACACAAACTAGAAAGAAACAGGCCAAGCGTGTCATATTAATGAGAATAACGACAGCAGTGCTTACAATCGTAGATGCGAATGCGACAGCTTCGTCAAGTCCTCTTCTTCCAACCCTTGCCTAAAAGATCCACAACCTGGATGGCAGCAGCTTCACTAATCACTTCTCTTTGGCTGACTGTCAGTTTCCTCCAAGATCATAAGTTTCACATATTCAGTTCTTCCCCCTTTCCACCATCATGAAGCTTGTTTATATAGGTTGGGCAAGGCCTAACCCCTTGAGTTATGTTTCGAACCAGTTAGGAACCATCTCCTTGGATCAGGGATCTTTGATGAAACCAAGAATTCGAGCATAACTGCCTTCTAATATCGAATGTTCTCCTCCTCATTCGACTCAACGGGCTAACAATTGACCCAGAATAGGGAGCGCTCCCCCAAAGGGGTATCAGAGCGTTATAGCACTCCTTATGTGCCTTGGGAAAGCGCCAGCGCTCTTAAGGTGAGAAACGCTCCTCCAGAAGGGCTGAAGAGCGTTATAACGCTTCTGGACCATGGTGTAGGGGCGCCAGCACTTCTTTAGCAGTATTAGAGGAGCGTTCCCCTTCCAAACCACTATTTCAGGTCTTCTTTCAGGTGTTAAGAGTTATTTGATTCCAGTGGATCAGTTCTTTCTCTTCAAATCAGTCATATGAGGTGTCATAAGTGCTTCCTTAGTGTCGTTATCACGGCATCATGTCTGAACATTGTTTGCGACATGAATAATCAAGCTCGAGTAGATCGACCTCTAGAGCTTGACCTTAACCCTAGACAGAAAAATGCTTATCGTGGACACTGACTTCCTTTCAAACCTATCTAAGCCTAATGCATGAGAAGGTAGAATAACAGAAGTACCTTTTAATCGACGTTTGTCCCTGCACGCTCTGAGTTGCGCTCCAATCCTTTTGCTCCTCGCTGAGGTCTGTGGACAAAACAAGATATGACCACTTCCTACTCTATTGACATTAGATTGAAAACAGATCTATCAATGAATGATAAGTTCATGTAACATCAGACACAAACTAGAAAGAAACAGGCCAAGCGTGTCATATTAATGAGAATAACGACAACAGTGCTTACAATCGTAGATGCGAATGCGACAGCTTCGTCAAGTCCTCTTCATCCAACCCTTGCCTGAAAGATCCACAACCTGGATGGCAACAACTTCACTAATCACTTCTCTTTGGCTGACTGTCAGTTTCCTCCAAGATCATAAGT
>WSFP011325260.1:0-40196 GCA_009831015.1 Picea engelmannii
TCTTGAGCTTTGTTAGCTTTGGCTTGGTTAGAGTGGCTTTGAGATTTGCTTTGTCAAGATAGATTGTGAGTAGCTATCAGATCTATGCTTTCAGAATCCTTGGAGCAAGAAGTGTGTTGGGAACGAAGGACAGTTGGAAGGGATCTTACGACATCAAGGCCATGGTTGTAATCTCTCTTTCACATTTAATATGATACAATAATATGATTCTTTCCTATAAATCTTATTGTGTTTTATTGTATGATTCCTTGATCACATACATAGGTTTATATTGAGTTTATGCTATCGCTATCACTTTGGTTGGTTTGTGTTCTTTTGATTTTGGCTGCACAAGAGCACTGGAGCGAAGCGAGAGCAACAAAGACTAAAGGAAGCGATCATAAGGTATGTCCATGATTCTTGCCTCTTAGTAAATTCAATATTTAAAACTTAAGGAAAGCATCCTATTCTGTCTTGTTTTGTTCTAGATCCAGGTGGATCTAGGGAGATCAGTTTGTGTCCGCACTTACGGATTTATCTTGAAGCACTGCGATCCTATTTTTATAACAACTGGTATCAGAGCGAAAGGTAACTCGCAGGAAAATAGGGTTCCTGGTTCGAGTGGGAGAAATGGAAGAAGATGGAAAGTTTAGGGTCAAGACGTAATAGCCAAAAATACCCCTTATGGAAGATGAAGAGGGAATACTATTTATATTAGAGGGATATATTCCTACCATTGGGTGGAATAGCAAAGAAGTCTACGACCATGAAGGACGAAGAATGGTAGGTTCTTGAAAGAAAGTCATTAGGAATGATACGACTGAGCCTGGTAGCATCGGTGTTTTTCAATATTTTGAAATAAAATACAACGAAGGAGATGATGGACGCATTGACTAAACTGTATGAAAAACCCTCATCATCCAATAAGGTATTTATAATGAAGAGAATGGTTAATATGAATATGTCAGAAGGTGGGTCTGTTGCAGATCATTTAAGTGAATTTAATATTGTTACTAATCAACTAAGTTCTGTAAAAGTGGACTTTGGTGATGAGGTAAGGTCTCTTCTAATCTTGTGCTCATTTCCAGAAAGATGGAACATCTTGGCCATGGTTGTAAGTAACTTCATATTTGGTTCAAACACTTTAAAATTTGATGATGTTGTTGGTGTTATCCTTAGTGAGGAAATGTGACGGAAAAGCACAAGTGAGACATCAGGTAATGCATTAAACATGGAGAACAGGGGAAGACAAAAGGATAGAGGAAAGGGACCAAGGAACCGCGAGAATTCTAGGAAGAGAAGATCCAAATCCATATTTGGAAATATAGAGTGTTGGAATTGTGGAAGAAAGGACATCTAAAGAAAGACTACAGAGCTCCAAATAAACAAAGAGATGGAAAACAAGAGAAAAATCAGGAAGCAAATGGAACAAGCGATGTGTTACAAGATGATTTGATTCTTTTTGTAGATAATATTTTTGAGCCTTGGGTAGTATATTAATGGGATTCATTTCATTCCACACCCTAAAGGAAACATTTTATAGATTATGTTCAAGGTGATTTTGGACAGGTTCATTTCGGTGATGATGCACCATGCAAAATTGTTGGAATGGGAAATGTAAAAATAAATAAAATCAATGGAAACCAATCGTTGTTGAAAGAGGTAAGACATGTTCCAGATATAAGGAAAAATATAATTTCAACATGGAAGTTGGAAAGTGAAGGTTGTATATCCATATTTACAGATAAGGTGTGGAAGGTCACCAAAGGATCATTGGTAATTGAAAAGGGAGAGAAGGTAGGTACATTGTATTTATGTACTAATAATACTGACTTTTCTCTCTCTTTAGATTCTACAGGAGTGGATACAACAATGTGGCATCATAGGCTTGGACACATGAGTGAGAAGGGGATGCATATACTTCACAAAATAAATTTGTTGCCAGATCGTAAACAAATTCATTTGGATTTATGTGAGCATTGTGTTTATGGAAAACATAAGAGAGTCAGCTTTCTCAGAGTTGGAAAAGAAAAGAAGAGTGAAAGGTTATATCTTATGTGTGTATATATATATGGGGACCAACTCAGGTATCATCTCTTGGTGGCTCTCATTATTCTGTTATTTTTATTGATGATGCAACTAGAAAAACTCGATTTTATTGCATTTGAAAAGAATATGATGTTTTTGATACTTTTAAGAAATGGAAATATTTGGTTGAGAATGAGATAGGAAAAAGGTTGAAGTGTCTCAGATCAAACAATGGAGGTGAATATTGAAGAAAGGAGTATGATGATTATTTTTCATACCATGGGATTTGTAGAGAGAAGATAGTTCCAAGAACACCACAAGAAGATGATGTGTCACAAAGGATGAACATGAAAATCATGGAGCATGCAAGGAGTATGATATTTCATGTTGGTTTGCCCTTACAGTTCTGGGAAGATGTTGTAGATACTTTTATTTACTTAATAAACATAGGACCTTCAAGCTCTCTGGATGGTAGAATCCCAGAGGAGGCATGGACATTTAAAAAGGTAAATTATTATTTTTTGAAGAGTTTCGGTTGTGAATCATTTGTCCATATTGATAAAGAAAATAGAACAAAACTTGAGGAAAGATCCAATAAGTGTACCTTTATTAGATACGGTGTTAATGATTTTGGTTATCACTTATGGGATTATGAAAATAAAAAAATCATTGGGAGTCGAGATGTCATATTCAATGAGAAGGTCATGTACAAAGATCAGTTGTAAGGAAAGAAATGGGAAAAAGAAAAACCATAATATATAGTGCTTGATGAGATCACTGAAAAATGAAATTCCAAAGGTACAAGAAAATAAAAATGTACAACAACGAGATTAACATGTACCTCAAACTCCTGCAAGTGTTGCTAGAATATCTACTAGTTTAAGTAGACCCATTGAGCGATACTCTCCTTCATTGTATTATTTTTTGTTCACTGATTCTGGTGAAATAAAATGTTATGAATAGGCAATGCAGGTAGACACTAAAATGAAATTGGAGAAAGGAATGAAAGAGGAAATGGATTCCTTGGTAAACAACCAGACTTGGGACTTGGCTCAGTTTCCTGTAGGAAAAAGAGCATTGCAGAATAAATGGGTTTACAAGTTGAAGGAAGAAGATGGAGGAAAAAAGGGTACAAGGCTAGACTTGTTGTAAAGGGGTTTTCACAAAAGAAAGGTATAGATTTTGATGAAATATTTTCTCCTGTTGTTAAAATGACTTCAATTAGGAATATTTTAAGTCTTGTGGTAGTAGAATATTTGCGTCTTGAAATATTAGATGTAAAAACAACTTTTCTCCATGGTGATTTGGAGGAAGAGATTTATATGCAGCAGCCACAGGGGTATGAGGTCAAAGGGAAGGAAAATTTGGTATGCAAGTTGAAGAACATCTTGTATGGCCTAAAGAAAGCTCCAAGGAAGTGGTATTTGAAGTTTGACAGGTTTATGACAGAACAAGGTTATAGTAGATGTCATTATGATCACTGCATTTATTTTAAAAGGCTAGAAAATGGAGGCTATATTATCTTTCTATTGTATGTAGATGACATTCTTGTTGCAGGGTCTAATATGCAAGATATAAATGTGCTCAACAAGAAATTAGCTAATTCATTTGCAATGAAGGATTTGGGTGCTGCAAAGAAAATCCTTGGTATGAGAATAACAAGAGACAGGAAAAATCGCAAATTGGCATTGTCTCGGGATGAGTAAATAGAGAAGGTGTTGGATAGGTTTAGAATGCAGAATGAAAAACTAGTTAGTACACCTTTGGCCATCCATTTCAAATTAACTAAGGAAATGTCTCCCAAGACACAGGAGGAGATATAATACATGTCCAGGGTCCCTTATTCATCAGTAGTTGGTAGCTTGATGTATGCGTTGGTTTTCACAAGACCAGATATTTCACATGCAGTGGGAGTTGTGAGAAAGTATATGAACAATCCAGGTAAAGAACATTGTGAGGTAGTAAAGTGGATTATCAGGTATTTGAGAGGTACTGCTACTCATGCATTATGTTTTGAAGGTTCAAACATTGTTCTACAAGGATATGTTGATTCATATATTGAAAGTGATAAAGATAGAAGGAGGAGCACCACAGGGTATGTTTTTACTATAGGTGGAACAAATGTAAGTTGGATTTTGAAACTACAAAAGGTTGTTTCACTTTCAACAACAAAGGCAGAGTAAGTTGCTACTACAGAGGCTAGTAGAGAGATGATTTGGTTACAGAGGTTTATGGAGGAATTGGGAAAGAAGAAGGAGAATAGTAGGTTGTATTGTTACAATGAGAGTGCCATTCATATTGTAAAGAACTCAACCTTCCATTTGAAGACTAATCATATAAATCTTAGGTACCATATACACTAGCTAGAATCCTGTAGTCATGTTAACTAAGGGAGTAACCAGGGAGAAATTGAGTTCCTAAACAGTTTCAGTTGGTATTGAAGCATGAAGGTGAAGATGATAAATTTATAGGTCCAAGAAGGTTCATAGTCTAGAATATACAACAACGATGGAGTTGTTGAGATCAGCCTCCAAGTGGGAGATTGTTGGTTTTGGTTCCTGATTATCTTCTTGATTAAGGGGTTTTTGTTTTCAACCATGTTTATACCCCATGAATACTTTACACCATGGAAGAATGTACACTCCTTCATGCGGGGGAGTGCAGAGAGTGATTACCACCTCTACAGGATATGGGGCCAAGAGGGCCCTCGGTGGGGGATCAGGGGGAAAGCCCTCTAAGTAAAAATTGCCTTGTAAATGTATATTGTAATTTCATTGTAAATCTAGATTGTTCATTATAAGGTCCTAGATATGATGGTAGAAGTTATGTTAGGTTTTTTTTCCCTAGAAGGAAACCCTATTTTATGAGGGAAATGTATTGCAGCTATGTATCATGGTGAATATTGTATTATGAGAGAGGATATTGTAAGAGAAAGAAGAGGAAGTTGTAGAAAGTGTGTTGTAGGTTGTATCCCTTCATTTGTTGGATAATAATAAAGGAAGGACCTGAAAATTTCTCTGGTGGATGTAGCCCACACTGGGTAAACCATGTATATCCGTGTCTCTATTGTATTGTGTATCTTATGTGTTTTATTTCCGCATTTGTTTTATTTTATTGCTTCATGATCCTATTTTTCTAACACCAACATTATCAGTGTGACCTCGACTTCACCACCACCTTTCATATCTTAGGTATAGGAATGAACGTCACCAATTTTCACATCCAAGATGGACTGTTATTCCATCTGGGAAACCCATGTGTTCCTACAAACGAGGGTGAAATTTTCATTTGGTAGGCTCACTACATTTGGATGGCATGGCATGTTGGCATGGAGAAAACTCTGGTCATTCTACAGAAACATTTTTAGTCACCAAAACTTTGACAAGGCGTCAACAATTATATCATATATTGCATTGCCTATGCCATTTCCAAGACATCCATCAATAATCAAGGATTATACACCACTCTTCCTACTCCAAAGAGGCCTTTGGAATCCATCTCGATGGATTACATGTCTGGCCTTTCGTCCACCAAGCATGGGAATGATTGTGTATTTATGGTGGTTGATCAGTTTTTGAAGATGGACATTATCACAACCTGCAAGAAGAGCATCATAGAGGAAGATACTACCAAGCTCTTGTTTGAATGGATATGGGTCCATTTTGGGATACCATAGACCATCATCTCATATCGGGACAAACAGTTTCCTTAGGACATTTTGGTCGAGTCTCTGGTCACTGTTGAACACCTAGCTCACTAAATCCAGTGTTTTCCACCCCCAAACTAATGTATAGACATAGGTCATCAATATGATGATTGTGCACATCCTACACATGTACAACTCTAAGAATCCATGTACAAGGTATGATATTCTTCCCTATGTTCATCACAACTACAACATGGCTCTCCATAGCTCCACCATCCATTGCCCATTTTAGGTGGGGTTGGGATTCCAATCCTTGGGTCCCATTGATGTTGCACTACCTCTTGCAACCACACAATAATAATATTTCCATGTTCAATCTGAGGATGAAAAAGCCACCAGATTCATTCAGCGGATTCAACACATTCGCCACCAAGTCCATGAGATTTTGCAGAAATCCAATGCTAAGTACAAGTAGCACTATGATCAACATCAGGCACTGCATCAGTTTCAGGTGGGAGACAAAATCTAGTTATATTTGCAAAAATAATTCCTTACACGACCCCATCGAAAGATCTACAGGGTCCCATTGGAATCCCCTGCCACTTTTCTATGGGACTTACACTATCACCAAGGATGTGGGTAGAAATTATTTTGTGCTAAACACTCCATCCTTCTTTAGATTGCACCCAGTGTTCAATGTGGACCTCCTTTGGCCATATTTTCCCCCATTATTGGACACCTCAAATATTGTAGAACATTTGAAACCAATAAAGCTCAAACCTCACTGCATGGTAAAGGCATCCACTGATCAAATAATGGACACACAAGTCAAGGGAACACATCAGCAAAGGATCCAACTTTATCGGGTTTTCAAGGCAGGGAAACTCCTTCACTAAGGAAAGTGGCTCACCCGGGGCCAAATTCAGCATAATTTTCCTCACCTGATGGGGCCACTCAACGCAATGGAGGCAATTTCTTCCTAAGGGGCGGGCGGGGGGGGGCGGGGGCGATCTAGGTGCATATTGGTGGCCACCCACCTATTCCAACTGGCTTCTCTTGACAATTCTTAGTTCAACACATTCTTCTGTAATTTTTTTTGATTGTGGTTTCTAAACTTTTGGAGCTATCTGAAGGCCTACATAGCTTCCAGGTGGATATTGGTGGCCACCCACCTAATCCAACTGGCCTATTTTGGATGTTTTCATGTCAGTACATCTTTATGTTCTTTTAGGGATGTTTTGGGGCCCTAAAAAATGTTTGTTTGGATTTCCATAGTCAAACTATATACATAGTCAAAGTTTGATGGCATAATGTGTATTTTTTGAAAATACCTTTCCAATGGGCTATCACGCACCTAAAACAGAGTTTGTATGCAAAAGTTACGACCCCCTGATGTTGAGGTACCAAATTACCCATCAGGGCCCAAATAAATGTTGGCATTTTATCTCCTAGGGTTAGGTTTTTGGATGTATAGGTTTTTGGCATTCATGAGTAATGTTAAAAAGGCCCGAAGAGCCTCATTGTAATCATTTCTCTCAGACAAATGTGCACATCAGCCACATATCTTCTCAGAGATAACTACCACCATTCGAGCAAGTTGTTTTCAGTTCTACAGTTTTACAGTTTCAACCTATTTTATTTATTCAATAGAATTTATTGTTCATTGGATATCTATTGTTGTTCTTAATATCTCGATGTCATTGTATTCAATATGTTATTCTTTTTGTTCTTCTAATAAAATCAGATCTTTTAATGCATTAATGGTTCTGGAACAGTAATGTGAGTTTGTACCACAAAATTTGAGGAAACAATGTATTGTTTATAAGGGCCACAATAAGAAGGAAAAAGTTAAATCATTATATCTGGTCAAGGAGTCTTACTCTACTATTTTTCTCATGAAGACAAGGGTGAGCACATTAAGTTTCAAAATCTTTGTCTAGGACCCTTTACTATCACTCATAATTTTGGGAACAATGCCTTCATATTAAAGGACAACCAAAAAACATTATTTTCACAAACAATGAATGGATCTATCCTAAATCCCTATTACTCTATTGAACTGACATAGTTATAGAAATTAGAAAGAAAAAAAAGTTTTAAACACAACAAGAACATAGTTGAAATGCAAAATAATGTTTTTTATGTTTATAATGCAAACATGCAAAACACTGATTTTTATGTTTATAAGTTTTTTTGGGTAAGTTTGATAGGGATACTTCTTTTTATTTCTACTTGTCTAAAACATTTCATATCATTCACTAATTCGATATCCTTTCCTCTTAAAAACAACAAAATATTATGGTTGCATTGCATATGGTTTTTAATTATTGTATGGATTCCTAAGAAGTTATTGGTATGGACATGAGCCCTCAAGCAACATTTCCTTTTGACTTACTCCTACATGTATACTAGGTTATCTCTAACATGGTTGTTGTTAGTTTAGGACATGTTGGATTATATCATGAAACATAGGTATAATTTTTAAGGGTTTCCTAATGTTTAGCTTGAGAATGTTGAAGGCTTGGCAAAACTATCTAGGTTTCCTAGATCTTTTTCATGGTTCCTTTTCTTCACCCTTTGTAGAACATTAGCCCAACTCTATATGTTTCCTTCCCTTTTAGGGATCAATATGAGTTATATACTTGGCTCATTTTCATTTCCTAATTTTTTCAATTTTGTTCACTAAAATACACTTACATGCCCAAACAACCTATGTTATACCAAATTAGAAGATACAATCATCCAATTTTTTCACGAAGCAACATACTGAGGTGATGTTGCTAGATGTTGATCTTAAAAAAGATCAACACTTGTATGATTGTGAAGTATCACAACAAAGCTACCTATTGGAATTTTATGAACCTAATAATCCTCGATATCACCTTGCTATGATCATTTACTCTAAACCCTTTCTAGGAACTATAGGGAATCTGAATGTGCACACTAAAAAAGACATTGATACATGTTGTTTGCTGATTTTTGTGTATGTCCATCTTATTTTGTAACAAACGATGAGATATGATTTTCTTATAATTTTGATGATGCGGTGATTATGGAGGTATTACATACATGAGATTGAGTCTTTGGATGTTACAAGTCATTGGAAATGATAACATGTTTTGCACAACATTATTTTGAATATGTGAATGTATGTTAATGGCTTGGTTACACAATATTAAAATGGTTTGTGGATGGTTTGTTTAGGGATGAAATTGTTTAGATATGTAAGTTTGATATCTTTGACATAATTCAACATTTGATTATCCTAGATTTACAACCAAAAAACACATGATTAGTTTTCAAGAAAACAAAGAAAGTGAAAAAGGTGGAATTAAGCCCTAAATATAAGCATCTCAATGCTTGGAATTGTATTCTTCCCATGCCAAAGTGATAAGTACTCATAAAAATGATTTTCTCATAAAGTCAAAACCAAGGTTTCAACCATGCTAAACCTTAATCTATAATCATGCCTGATTTGCAAGCATATATGAGTTATGAACGATAGAAATTAACCCATACACTGTCACCCACCACCCTATCAATTCCATTCAGATTCAATGGGTTGATTTATTGATGTCTATGGGTCCACCTATCCATATTGTACTATGTCTTAAAAGATGAGTTAATATTTCCACTGCATGCATATGATTCTTTTCTCCAAAACCATCCAATCTAATCCAATGGTGGGAGTTCATGTAAGTTTGTATAGTGCACTTGAACTACCTCGTTTTATGCACTTTCACTTTCCATTTCGTCCAATCATTGTTAAGGTTTAGAACTACAACTTCTATGTTGAAGCTTAGACAATGTGGGATTTTTCCTTTATGGTTTCTAGCAAACATTACCTAGCTCATATTGTAATTTGAGGGAATGATAGCTCATGTTATTTATTTAATTTTGGATATTCTCCACTAATATTTGAATGTTCTTCCTGATGGTGAGAAATGGGATCAAAATTATACTTTGACCTCTTACACTATCTATTTGAGGAGGCAGTTCTTCTAGCATCATAGTTTAGTTTCAAGCCAGAATATTTTTTTTTAATATACACAGTGTCGTTGCATATCTGAAAAAAAAACCCGACAATACTAACCAGCGGAGGTATGACACCCTCGTTGGAGGTATTGTAAAACTGTCGGATATTCTTCGAAAGAGTCCATAGGATATCTAACAGTCTGAATGACATTACCATCCATCAGAGGTATGGCACTCCTCTCGAAGGTAATGTGATAACATCGACTATTCACCAAAATGGTACATCGAATATCTGACGTCGGGATCGACAATATTCACCATCAGAGGTATGGAACCATTGTTGGCAGTATTGTTGTATCATCAGACATGAGACAAGCATGGTCATCGGATCTAAGATCATGTGTCCAACATTAATAGGATTAGGGATGTAGGATATTCAAAATATATTTACGTTGTACTTATGACACATAGATGTCGAAAACAATGTCTAATTTCAATGAGTTTTTGGCCTTTAGGTTTGTCGGTATATCCGACGACAGGTTGTCGGATATCTGGCATCCGTACATTCATCAGATAGCTGAAATGAATGCACCAAAAAAGCTAATAACCAGGTTTCATCAAAGGGAGAATGAAATGGCATCACCAAAATGACATAGTGCCATCATATTTCAATGCACAAGAAGTAGTGCATTATCTCTAAGGTGTCCAATAATGGTGGAAAGTATGGTTTAAGGAGGTCCACATTAAACATTGTGTGCAATCCAAGGAAGGGGGGAATGTTGAGCTCAAAATCATTGTCACCCACAAATTTGGTGATGGTGTAAGGTCCATAGTGGAGTGGATGAAGCTTTTGATGGGATCCTGTAAGGAGTTATTTATGCAAGTGAAACCAAAATTTATCTCCCACCTCAAAATTGTGTGGAACCCGGTGTTGATCATGGCACTTCTTGTACTTGGAATTGGAATTATGAAAAATATCTTGAACCTATTGGTGGATGTGTTGGATTCATTCAATGAACCGGGTGGCTTTCTCGGCTTTGGTTTTAGCATGGGATGATTCTTCCTATGTGGATGCAATGGGTAGTGAAAAATCCATGGGACCCATTGGTTGAAATCCCAACCCCATATGAAAGGGGATGTGGCTAGTTGATCTATTTATGGATCTGTTGTAACTCTGTTGAACATAGGGAATAATCTCATCCCATGTGTGTGGATGATTGTAATTGTACATGTGCAAGATATGAAGGATCACCCTGTTGATGACCTTGGTTTAGCCATTCATTTGTGGGTGGAAGGAAGTGGATTTGTTGATATTGGTGTCTTGAAGTGACCAAAATATCGACTAGAATGTCTTGAAGAACCGACTATCCCTATCTGAGATAATGGTTTGCGGTATAAAAAACTATACCCACACTTGTTCAAAGAAGATCTTGGCAGTGGCCTCTACTATGATGCTCTTCTTACATGTGACGAAAGGCATAATATGTAGTCCATCAATATGGATTGTCATGGCCTATTGGGACTTGGAGGAGGGGTGTACATTCCTTTATTCTTAATGGTTTATTTGTGTAACACACCCATGCTTAGACCTACTGATCTATGCTACACTGAAACTCTTGCAGAACTTAATACAGTGTAACATACCCAACCACTCAAACTCGTCATGCCACTTCAAAACTTATAATAATTTCAGTTGTATATAGATATCTTTAAACAGAAAAATACATTCTGTGAATACATAGATTCAAGTGGAAATAGTAATAAACATATACATGCAACATAAATAGGAAATACCCATAAATATAAAGACTTGTATAAATACATAACATGTAATGATCACACAATTGATACTTATCTTTTATCGAAGACCACCAATTGTGTGTAGACCTTCCACGATCCTCCCATCCTTAGACCATGTTGCTCATATCTCTTAGAAGTGGGTCACCCCCGAGCTGGGACTAAAATCCCCCTGGGTAAAGGGGTTCCTAGCTAGGCTGAGACAAATCAGACAATAGGAAGGATCTCATTCCAGGAGCCATCTCACACTAACAACCGACATTAACAACAACCGACAATATTGACCGTCAGAGGTATGGAACCATTGTTGGCAGTATTGTTGTATTGTCATACATGTGACAAGCATGGTCATCAGATCTAAGCTCACGTGTCCAACATTAATAGGATTAGGGATGTAGGATATTCAAAATATATTTGCATTGTACTTATGACACATATATGACAGAAACAATGTCTAATTTCAATGAGTTTTTGTCCTTTAGGTTTGTTGGTATATCCGACGACAGGTTGTCGGATATATGATGTCCATACATTTGTCAGATAGCCGAAATGAATGCACCGACAAAAATAATAGCCAGGTTTCATCAGAGGGCCGATGAAATGGCATCGCCAAAATGACACAGTGCCATCATATTTCAATGCACGAGAAGTAGTGAATTATCTCTAAGGTGTCCAATAATGGTGTAAAGTATGGTTGAAGGAGGTCCACATTAAATATTGGGTGCAATCCAAGGAAGGGGGGAATGTTGAGCTCAAAATCATTGACACTCACAACCTTGGTGATGGTGTAAGGTCCATCGTGGAGTGGATGAAGCTTTTGATGGGGTCCTGTAAGGAACTATTCATGCAAATGAAACCAAAATTTATCTCACACCTCAAAATTGTGTGGAACCCAGTGTTTATCATGGCACTTCTTGTACTTGGAATTGGAATTCTGAAAAATATCTTGAACCTATTGGTGGATGTGTTGGATTCATTCAATGAACCGGGTGGCTTTCTCAGCTTTGGTTTTAGCATGGGATCATTATTCCTATGTGGATGCAAGGGGTAGTGAAAAATCCATGGGACCCATTGGTTGAAATCCAAACCCCATCTGAAAGGGGATGTGGCTAGTTGAGCTATGTATGGATCTGTTGTAACCATGTTGAACATAGGGAAGAATCACATCCCATGTGTGTGGATGATTGGAATTGTACATGCACAAGATATGAAGGATCATCCTATTTATGACCTTGGTTTAGCCATTCGTTTGTGGGTGGAAGGAAGTGGATTTGTTGATATTGGTGTCCAACAGTGACCAAAAGCTCGACTAGAATGTGCTGAGGAATCGATTATCCCTATCTGAGATAATGGTTTGTGGTATAAAAAATTGTACCCACACTTGTGCAAAGAATATCTTGGCAGTGGCCTGTACTGTGTTGCTCTTCTTACATGTGACGAGAATATCCATCTTGGAAAATCGATCAACAACCAAAAAAAAATAGTCATTTCCCTCCTTGGTTGAAGGAAGGCCTAATATGTAGTCCATCAATATGGATTCCCAAAACATATTGGGACTAGGAGGAGGGGTGTACATTCCTTGATTTTTAATGGTCGGTTTGTGTAAGACACCCATGCTTAGACCTACTGATCTATGCCACACTAAAACTCTTGCAGAACTTAATACATTGTAACATACCCAACCACTGAAACTCATCATGCCACTTCAAAACTTATAATAATTTCAGTTGTATATAGATATCTTTAAACAGAAAAATACATTCTGCGAATACACATATTCAAGTGGAAATAACAATAAACATATACATGCAAAATAAACAGGCAATACCCATAAATATAAAGACTTGTATAAATACACAACATGCAATGATCACACAATTGATACTTATCTTTTATCGAATACCACTAATTGTGTGTATACCTTCCATGATCATCCCATACTTAAACCATGTTGCTCATATCTCTCAGAAGTGGGTCACCCCCGAGCTGGGACTAAACTCCCCCTGGGTAAATGGGTTCCTATCTAGGTTGAGACAAATCAGACAACAGGAAGGATCTCATTCCAGGATCCATCTCACACTAACAACCTACAGTCTCTCATTCCCCACATTTCTGTCCCACCCCAAGAAGTGTACCCCTTATCTTCTCAATTATCCTTTGGCTGCCTCACTTCCCTTCCAAGGCTTCAACAATAGGTCGGACAAGAAGTCTGAGAGAAATGTAGTTGCAGTTGGGATCCCTCAGGAAATCAATTACCATAAATTCTCTCACCTAGAGAGAGTTTCTCACAGGCCTGAAAGCCTAACTCTTCAATCCCATGGGATTGACAACCTACTTCTTCAATCCATATGTCTAGTAAACCAAGTACATGCTTAGGTGAAGGTAGCAACAAAAAATGGGTATTGAATAGGTGATGGAAGAAACCACACTCAGGCTAGGAACGGAAATGACAGCAACAAAAATCAGTTAAGGAACAATATTAGCTCGGGTACAATATGGGTACATTACACGTGACAGGGAGGTACTGTGTGCAACTTCTGGGTTGTATAGGTCAAACGGTGGAGGTCTCACTATGAAACGATGGCATACTGGTCAATCATGAAAAATGTGATGGTGACTAGGGAGAATGGTGCCCAACAAACTAATTTTACCCACATATAACTGGATGTGCCCTCATTGACACATGGCCCTCCAGGAGCTCATTCCTCTCCACTTGTAGATCATTCCTCTTCCCATAAGAACTTAGGATAATATGCGATTTATCCTTGCTTTAGTCTTTTGGAATAATAATATAATATTCCCTTAGAGATAAGCCCTCTAGCTTAGCCCCTTTTCTAGGCTCTTAGTCACATCCTTTCCCTTCCTAGTGGAGTTTAGTCCCACATACTCTTTTATCGTGGTCGGTATACATGCATCGATGTATTATATTAATGACATGAGTGTTTACATATAAAAAAAGGGTCACTGGCCTTTAACATCTAGACTCTCTTGCCTAATCATCACATACACCTCCTAGCTTATAATCACCTGGTTCACAAGCCTATAAACCATGTTTACAATTCAAATGGGGATCGGTCTTGGGGTATTACATTACCCTCCCCTTATGTTTTCACCTTCCTCAGTGCAATACATATGTACCTTTAATGCCAAGATTTTAAAAATTCTTCAAAAAGATGTGGGTATTATGCTCACATAGCATCCTCGTGCTCCCAAGTCGCATCATCGGGACCCTACCAGGTCAATTGGACTTTTACTAGCTCTATGGCTTGATTCTGAAGATTATTGATCTTTCTTTCCAATATGCACATCAGATGCACTTGAAAAGCACATTCTTGCTCCACCTGAATTGCATTCCAATCAATAACATGATTAACATCAGGTATATACTTTTTGAGAAATGATACATGGGATACATTATGAATAGAAATTGATGTAGGTGATTCTAGCATATAAGTTACAGACCCAATCCTCTCTAGGATTTCAAATGGCCTACAATAACGAGCTACCAACTTTGAAAAATTTCCCAACTTCAGGAAATTTCTGTTGGCCTTCACTTTCAAGAATACATGATCACCCTCTTTAAATTCCCTGTGAATTATTCCCTTATCAACATAACCTTTCTTCCTGTCTTGAACATCCTTTAAATTCTATTTTATTTTTTCCATATTCTCTTCCATTTCCCTAAGTAAATCGGGCATGACCACTTCTCTATATTATGGGTTGTCCTAGATTACAAGTGTGTTGCACCTTCTACCATAAAGTGTCTCAAATGGGATCATCTTCAGAGATGTTTGGTATCCATTTTCATAAGAAAAATCCACCAAATGTAGGTAGTCTTCCCATTTGGATGGTTTATGCATCACATACATTCTCAAAATATCCTCAATCACCTGATTCACCCTTTTTGTTTTCCCATCATATTTTGGATGATAAGTTTTGCTGAAATTTAAATTTTTTCCAAATCCTTTAAATAATCCTTTCCAAAAATTCTATGTGAATTTTGGATCTTTGTCAGACATAATTGTCTTGGGTATACCATGCAATTGAGCAATTTCCCTCATATAAATATCAACAACATTATTTTCCTTGTGAGTGAGCTTCACTGGAATGAAATGGGTAGCTTTAGTAAGCTTTTCCACTACTACCATGATAGAATCATGATTCTTGCTTGTTCTAGGTAGTTTGGTGATGAAGTCCATTGTTACCACTTCCCATTTCCACTCAGGAATGGGTAATGGATGCAACAACCCAGCTGGGTGTCTATGCCCAACCTTGACCTTTTGACATTATAAACATTTGGCAATGTACTCAACCACTTCTTTCCTCAATCCTAGCCAATAATATTGGCTCTTGACAACTGCAATTGTTTTCTTATATCCTAGGTGTCCAACATAAGGTAAGTTATGCATTTCCCTTAATATATGAATTTTTAATTCTTGGAAATTTGGTACATAAATTATGCTTCTGTATATGAGAATTTCATCATTTCCCATCTTGTAGTCCTCCATTTTCTACTGCAGATTACCTTGTTTTAATTTTTCCATTAATTCCATGTATTGAAAATATGATTTTGTAGCCTATAAGATTCTTTCCTTTAAATCAGATTCATACATGTTGATGGTTTTAACATGCAACTCATGAACTCTTTTATTGAGTGTGTTATCAAATAAATTTGTAAGGGAGTGTTTTCCTAAGAAATGGACCCCTTTTGGCAAAAAATGGCAAGAAATGGGTTAAAAAAACCCACTTATCCTAAGTTTGTGTGTGCAGGCGCATCATGATAAGTGGTGTGTATATTTGGGCGGATGATATTTTCACACCCAGATCTATGGTCAAAGATCTATATCGAACCCCCCCCCCCCTGACATTCTTCCTTTAACGAGGGGGGGGGGGGTCCGAGTTGGTGGTTTTAAAATGCGGGGCATCCGCTAACATGTCGTCCTCTCCTTAACTCACCCCCCCCTGCCTAAAACCTCTTACCATTGCATTCCCCATCCGATTAGACCGCTTACCACCATCGATTACCGGCGTCGCCCCCTGCTGACATCTGTCTTCCACTCCGCCTCTCTCTCCTGCCTGTCACATCTCCCACTCCCCTCTCACCTTCCACTACCACACATTTGTCCTCCACTAACCTCTGTGTCATATCTCTTTTCACTTCACCCCCTCTTATCTCCCAGCACGTGTTCATCCTCCTCCATGTCACCCCCGTCATAACATTGTGTCCCCTTTAACCAATCACGTACCACCACAACTTCTTCCCAGCACCCGTGTCTCCTGCACCTGGCCCTCATACACCTAGTAACCTACTAGTCTCACCCATCACCTTAGCCCCGTTAGATCTATCCATTTCTGTCATCCTGGTCCTTCCGCAAAAGTCCAACGTAGTGAAAACAACAAAGAAGAGGCCACCACATCTTCCAAGTGTGGACGTTGACTCTTCTCATTCAAATCTCGATGCAGAAGTTAATGTAAATACGGAAGGTGGGTGAGACATCGTCTCCTTCCTTAAATACAAGGCTAGAAAGGGACAAATTGTAGAGGAAGACTGCCAGTCCAGTTTGACAGAGATCGCGTCTGACAGGAGACTGCATGGGCAGTCTGACCAACGTCTTTATGCGCATACTGATCGAGAAACTCATCAACACAAAGACTTAAAATCATGACTTGATCATGCCTTAAGCAGGGGGAATCTAGTTCCAAGTATTTCTAGGCATTTTTTCCATTTTTGTTAGTGTCGATGGTTGAGCAGAGCTCCTGATTGTAAAGTCTTAGTAAAGGCCTCTGGTTCTCTAGTTATGTGATGTATTTGAGACTTCTTGTCTAATGAAATCCAGTTTCCCTTTCATCTCTTTGTAATGACTATATTAGAACACTCGAGCATGGAAGATCCAATTGAGGATAGTCATGTTTGTGTGATGTATGTTTGATCATTGTGACACCACTGTCAGTTTTAATCTGTTCCCTATGTTTCTTTCCTTCCAACAATGAATGACCTGGGCATGGATGATCTAGTCAGGTGATTATTATTGAATTATGATGTAGGAATGATTTCAGTTCATGATAATTTCATTTAGTTCCCTATAGATCTGAGCCAATAAGATATTGGATTTCGAGTTTTCTTCTTATTTAGCTTTTGAAAGACCAGACGTCCACAACAGACCACTTCATATTCTTTAAGTTCTTCCCCCTACTCACCACTATGAAACAAATCACTGGCTTAAGTTAGATCAATACCTCACTTATTTGTGCCTTCCCAACCCAGTTTTATGAGTTAAAGCGATATAATCTTGAGACTGTATCCATTAGAACACCCTTTAAATTATTCATCGTGACATAAAACTGATGGGTATCAAGCATACCTCTGTTGCAATATAGAGGTGACTTCTACCACCAACATTTATGGTGTCGCTGTCAGGGACAAATTGAAGATTTTCCCTAGGATTGAATGATAAAGCTTGTTGATTATGAAGATGCATCAGAACTCAGTACGTCAATATTGCATCTAGGCACCTAGCGAATCCACTGTGGTGACTGCATTGATGTGAATCTATTGGAAACCCCATTGTTTTAGTTGTGTCTTCTAGAGGAAAACACACAAGGTCTACCCCACAACTGCCTTTAGCAACACCTGAAGCTGACCCAGATAAAATTATTATAAAGGGAAAGGCCATTTGAGAAGGTACCTCTACTACTGAACCAAGTATTTATGATGATTTTCATTCTCCTCCTATAGATACTCTAATTTCTTCATCTCATTCTATTGTCAAACCTTCTGTTGGAGTTTCCCGAAATTTAAATTTTGGGAGTGTTCTTGCTGATTTTTCCCCTCCTGGTCTAGGATTGGAGGGAGAAAGCCTTGTCACTCCACTCTCCTCTGAAATTATACCATGGTTTAGAACCAGTGCCTCAGAATATTTTCCTACCCCAGGCTTCACCACTCCTCCTCCTATTACTATTTCCACTACCACAGGAAGAGAGACCTCAGTTCCCTCAAGCCCTCTATCTCTTTCACAAAATCCTCTGCTATTTCCCTTTCCTCCTGGAAGCTCAGTTCCATCCTCCCCTATTCTAACAGCTTCTCCTCCTAGTTCTCCTCCACCTCATGTCCCTATGGCAGGTGCTAATCCCCCTAGAAACATAATGGATGCCAAAGTAGTTGCAAGATATGCCCCCCTGGTCTTACCTCATCTCTTGAACGCTCTCCCTGCCGGAGATTACCTAAAATATATGCCTAATTTCACTAGAGAAGAAGACATAACTACTAAATAACACCTTGTTTCCTTCTACAATTATGGAGATAACCTGAATATTGAAAATGAAGATGTCTGGATGAGAGTCTTTGTCCAGAGCCTTGATGGTGAGGTTAGGAAATGGTTAAGAGGTTTGACCCTTGTATCTATTGTTGGAATTGAGGCTCTAGATGATGATGTATAAAGGCAATGGGGGGGGGGAAATGATTTTATGTATTATATCACAGAGTTTGGGTCATTGAAAAGAAATGAAAGAGAATCTGTCTCTGACTTCACCAAAATATTGAATAAAATGTACAAAAAAATCCCTACTGAGATAAAACCTACAGAGGCCTCTGCCAGAATCACTTATACTAGCGCCTTCAACCACGATTTTTGTCTCTTGTTGAGAGAAAGAAGAGCTACTCCGTTGGATGTTATGCAATATGTAGCCCTGGAAGTAGAATCCAATGTGTTGGCAATTGACAGGCTTAGGTGAAAAGCCGATAGAGACAGAGGGAGATTAAGATCTAAGGCATCAACCCCTAGTTCTTTTGCATCTCACCCCCAAGTGGATGAATTAACCAATATAGTGAAGTCCCTGTCTACAGAAATGGAGAAGATAAAATTTGAAGGGAAGCAAGGTTATAAGAATGTCCCAAATATAGATAGCAGAGGCAACTTCAGGAGGCCGAATCACAAGGTTCCTCATATTATGCCGAGGGAACAAAGGGACAGAGACAAAAATGATCAAAAAATTCAAACCCCTCTTCAAAACAACCTTGTCACTAATGAAGAAAGGGAATAAGAAGATCTAGACCCTAAAATCTATTGTATTGGAAACACCGACCCATTTCCCCATTTAGCTCAATCTACCTACAAGGAGTCCCTCATGAACAGTCAAATAAATGAGCTGAGTAAGGGGGAGAAGGCCAGTAGAAGTCCCAATAAATACAACTTCCAGTCTAAGAAGAAAGAAGGGAAGTCTGAAATCTTTGATCAGCCTTCCATGGCAGAGAATCCTGCTAAAGACACAACAAACATCAACAAGGAAAAGAGATCTCAGAATTCCCCACCGATAGCCAAAGACCTTGTCTCAAAGGTGAGAGAAATTATGAAGCCCCCTTCCTCCTTTAATTTTGATCATGAAATCCAAAATATCAAAATCCTTGTGCCCCTTTTAGAGCTTGTTAAACACGAAGACTTCAAAAAATCCCCATCTAAACTATTGCAGTTTGATCCATCTTTCCATTCCATAGACTCGGTAAATCTCCAAGACAAAAAACCAATAGTCATATGAGGTCCTATGGTAGAAGATAGAGATGATTCACCCTCTCCCTTCTACACATCTCTGAACATACATGACAAGGTGATGCATAATTTTCTGATGGATTCAAGGGCTTCCCATAATATCATGCCCAAAACTATCATGGAAGAGCTCGGGCTGGAAGTCACAAAATCCTATCATGATTTGTACTCTTTTGATTCAAGGAGGGTGAAATGTCTTGGGGTCATCAAAGACCTGGTGGTAACTTTGTTTCAGTTGCCCATGAAAAGTGTGGTCATGAACATTTAGGTGGTTGATGTTCCTCCCAAGTTTGGCATGCTATTGTCAATATCTTGGATAAAAAGGCTTGGGGGGACATTAAAAATTGACCTCACATATGCCACCATTCCTGTGTTTGGAGGACAACATAGAAGACTCTACAGAGAATCTCAATTTTCCTACATCATCAGTGATGAACCAGACCCCACAAACCATCCTATATTTTCCCTCGACACTGATATGGCGTCTAGTTTTTTGTAGCTCACTGATGTCCCTAAACCTCCTCTTGAGATCAGAAAGCCCATCACCCTAGGTAAAGATTCTCCTCTAATTACCTCTGTGTGGATTTTTTTTTTTTACAGAGCCTCTTCTAGGGAAGGAGCTAGTGTCGGAGTGGTCTTTGTTTCCCCTACTCAGAAAACCATATCTCTGTCATACAAATTAGAATTTGAAGCTACCAATAATGTGGCAAAGTATGAGGCTCTGGTTTTGGGCCTGAGACCAAAAAACGACATGGGAGTTAAATATATATCAGTGTTTGGCGATGCTGAATTGATCGTTCAGCAGATCAGGAACATTTATTAGGCCAAACACCCTCGGCTCAGAAGTTACAAAAATCAAGTGTGGGACCTGATTGGTAGTTTTTTTCTTGGCCTTCAACATTTCATTAATCCCTAGAGAAGAAAATACAGTGGCCGATTCTTTGGCTGCCTCAGCAAGCAATTTCAGATCCCCTCTATCTCCTAAACTCGGGTATGATGTAGAAATGAAATACAGGCCCTTTATACCTAACAATATCAAGCATTGGAAGGTGTTTGAGGATGATCTTGAGATCAAAAGGTTCCTGGAGACTGTTGATGAATTTTCTACATTACACGTCGACCAGGATCCTGACTTTGAAATAAATTTGCACGCTCATGATCTTTTGAACAAAATTTTTGATCATCATATTGTGCATTTGCCTAGAAATGACATCCCAAAGGGACTAGTCCCTTTATAAATATTATTTGATAGAAATTATGTGGGAGTAAAGGGTAAAATCTCTAATAATGATGATGAGCTAGCTGAGTGTAATATTGGCATAGACAAGGATCCAAATTTTTTCAAATTGTGAAGCAACCTGTCAAGAGAGAAAAGGGCCGAGTATACTGAGCTATTAAAATAATTTACTGATGTGGTTTCTTGGACCTACAAAGACCTCGGGACATATGACACCAATTTTATTGAGAAAAAGATTCCCCTGAAGGAGGAAGCCAAACCATTTATGAAGAAGTTGAGACAGATAAATCCTATGTTGCTTCCTATTATGGAGAGGGAGGTGAAGAATCTTTTGGATGCTCAGATTATTGTGCCTTTCACATATTCTCAGTAGATAGCCAATCTGGTCCCAGTGAGAAAGAAGAGTGGGGAAATCAGACTCTGTGTCGACTTCAGAAATATGAACAGGAGCTCTAGGAAGGACAATTACCCACTGCCAAAGATGGAACACATATTGCAGAGGGTAACTAGTGCATCTAGGATTTACATGATTGATGGCTTTCCTAGCTATAATCATATCTCTGTCCTGCCTGAGGACAGAGAAAAAATAGCCTTCACCACTCCTTGGGGTACATTCATGTATGCGAAGATTCCCTTTGGATTAATGAATGCAGGAGCAACCTTTCAGTCAGCTATGGCTATCGCCTTCATTGGGGAGAAGGATAAGTTTGTATTCATCTATCTATATGACATAACAACATTTTCTAGGTCTGATAAATAACACTGCTATCATCTGAGGAAAGTCTTCTTGAAGTGCATAAGGTTTGGTCTCTCTTTGAATCCCAAGAAATCATTGTTTTCCATGAAAGAAGGTAAATTACTAGGACACATAGTGTCATCTGAGGGAGTAAGACTTGATCCAAGTAGGGTGGAAGAAATCCAAACCCTATCACTCCCAAGGTCGAAGAAAGAGGTTCAATCCTTCCTGGGAAAGATTAATTTTTTTAGGAGGTTTGTTTCCAATTTTGCGGAACTGGTGAAGCATATCACTGCCATGCTTAGGAAGGGGAATGAAGTAAAATGGACTATTGAGTTGAGAGAATCCTTCATCCATATCAAGAAGGAATTCACTGGGGCACTTATGCTTGTCAGTCTGATTATTCCAAGGATTTTCTAATTTTTTATTTTTCTTCTTTTGAAATGGTGGCAACTGTTTTATTGCAAAAGAATGTTGTAGGGATAGAGCATCCAATTTCATTTTTTAGCAAGGCATTGAGAGATACAAAGACAAAATATGGCATCATGGAGAAATAGGCCTATGCCTTGGTGAAGGCTCTTAAATCTTTTAGAGTCTATATTCTGCATTAAAATGTTTTTTCATATGTTTCTTCATCATCTGTGAAGGACATTGTCATTCAACCTAATATAGATGGGAGAAGGAGCAAGTGGATTGCCAAAATCCTTGAGTTTGATATTGGAATACATCCCACCAAAATAGTTAAAGGCCAAGGTTTAGCCAAGCTATTAGCTAAGTCTAATTGTAGAGATTTAGGGGTTAACTTTGTCAACACTTACTCAGAAAGAAAACAAGATGAGTTCGCTGATAAAAATGGAGACCCTCAGGGCCGTCCTCCATTAGCAGGATGCACTTGGTACAAATATGTTATTTTAATTCTGTAGGATTTGTGACCTCCATATGGAATGGTGAGAAGCAAGTCAAGAGCTTTAAAACTTAAATCAATCATATATTTCCTTATCGACCAGGTCTTGCATTGGAAAGACCCTCTAGGAGTGCTTCTGAGATGTCTAGACCCACAAGAGGCCCAAAAAATTATGTTTGAGTTCCATGACAACCTATGTGGGGGACACCATTTCTAGAAGACCATAGCTTACAAAATTATCAGGGATGGGTACTACTGGCCCACTTTATTCACTGATGTCTGCACAAAGATCAAGCCTTGTATTAAATGTCATAAATTCTCTGGAAAGCAGTAGCTCAAGTCCCAGACATTGAATCCCTTGGTAGTTTCAAGACCATTTCAGTAGTGGGGATTGGGCTTCATTGGGGAAATTCATCCTGCTTCAAGTGGTTAGGACAGGTGGATATTAACTGCCACAAGTTATTTCACCAAATGGATAGAAGTTATCCCCACAAGGAGTGCTTCTCATAAAGTGATCATTGGTTTCCTGGAGGCTATTATTGTAAGGTTTGGTTGTCTGAATAGAATCATGACTGATAATGTTGTGTCCTTCAAGGATGAACCATTGATCCATTTCTATGAGTAGTTTAGAATCAGATTGATTCATTCTACTCCATACTACCCCCAGGACAATGGACTGGTAGAATCATCTAACAAAAGCCTCATTAAAATTATTAAAATATTGTTAGAGGACAATACAGAAGCCTGGGATTCAAAGATGAAATTTTCTCTATGGGATGATTGAGTGACAACCAAGAGATCCCTGGGAATCTCTCCTTTCCAACTTGTATATGGGATCGAAGTCATTTTTCCATCTCCGATAGCTATACCTATAGCGAAATTATTTCAAGATTATCAAGGAGAGCTTGACAATATGATCAGAATAATTCATCAACTGGTAGAAGCCCAACATACTATAGATAAGGTGATGTACAAAGGTCATAATAATCAACATAGGATCAAGCAAGCCTTTGAAAGAAAGGCAAGGAAAGAAGATTTCCAGCTGGGAGATCTGGTATTTAAATGGGATGCACCAAGACAGACAAGGGCGAGCATGGTAAATTTGAATCCCTCTGGATTGGAACCTTCAAAATATCTGAGAGATATCTGAATAATACATACAGGATGCAGAATGTGGAGGGTGATGAAGTGTCTAGTGGCCCTATAAATGGGCATTTTCTGAAGAAGTTCTTTATTTGAGCCATAAGTGGCTCCCATGTATTTGTAAATATTGTTTTGCTTTGTTTTTTTTTTATAAGTGACTCCATAACCCAACAACAAGGCACTGAAATTGTAGAAGAGTTCTTGGCATCTCACAGGGATCAAGTCATCCCCCATGGCGCCTAATTTTATCACATAAATTTGTAAGGGAGTGTTTTCCTAAGAAATGGATCCCTTTTGGCAAAAAATGGCAAGAAATGGGTTAAAAAAACCCACTTATCCTAAGTTTGTGTTCGCAGGTGTGTCATTCTAAGTGGCGCATATATTTGGGCAACTGAGATCTATGTGATCAAATCTACGGCCAAAGATCCATTTCGGACCCCCCCCGACAGTATTCCTTTAACGAGAGGGGGTGTTCGAGTTGGTGGTTTTAAAATGTGGGGCCCCCACTAACGTGTCGCCTTATCCTTAACTCGGAAACCCCCCACCTAAAACCTCTTACCGCTACATCCCCCCTCCACGTAGACCGCTTACCACCATCTCTTACCAGCATCGCCCCCCATTGACATATGTCTTCCAATCCGCCTCTCTCTCCTACCTGTCACATCTCTCACTCCTCTTCCACTTTCCACTACCGCACATCTGTCCTCGACTCACCTCTGTGTCATATCTCTTTTCACTTCACCCCCTCTTACCTCCCGGCATGTGTTCATACTCTTCCATGTCACCCCTATCATAACGTCTTGTCCCCTTTAACAAATGATGTGCCACCACAAATTCTTCCCAACCCCTATGTCTCCTGCACCTGGCCCTCATACACTCATTAACCTTCCATTCTTTCCCGTCTCCTTAGCTCCGCTAGCTCTATCCCTGTCCGTAAGCCTGGTCCTTCCACGAAAGTCCAACGTAGTAAAAACAACAAAGAAAAAAAGGTCGCCACATCTTCCAAGTGCGGACGTTGACTCCGCTCATTCAGATCTCAATGCAACAGTTAATGTAAATAAGGAAGGTGGGTGAGACATCATCTCCTTCCTTAAATAGAAGGCCAGAAAGGGATAAATCATAGAGGAAGACTATCAGTACATCTTGACAGAGATCGTGTCTGAGAGGAGACTGCATGGACAATTTGACCAACGTCTACATGCACATAATAACCGAGAAACTCATCAATGCAAATCCTTAAACTCATGACATGATCGCGCTTTTAGTAGGGGAAACCAGTTCCAAGAATTGGTAGGCATTTTTTCCATTTTTGTTAGTGTCGATGGTTGAGCAGAGCTCCCGATTGTAAAGTCTCAGTAAAGGCCTATGATTCTCTGGTTATGTGATGTATTTGAGACTTCTTGTCTAATGAAATCCAATTTCCCTTTCATCTCTTTGTAACAGATGCATTAGAAAACTCGAGCATGGAAGATCCAGTCGAGGATAGTCATGTTTGTGTGATGTATGTTTGATCACAGTGACACCACTGTTGGTTTTAATCAGTTCCATGTGTTTCTTTCCTTCCAACATTGAATGACCTGGGCATGGACGATCCAGTTGGGAGATTATTACTGAATTGCAATGTAGCATTGATTTTAGTTCATGATAATTTCATTTAGTTCCCTGTAGATCTGAGCCAAGAAGATCTTTTCTTTCAAGTTTTCTTCTCCTTTGGCTGCCAAAAGACCAGACATCCACAACATACCGCTTCATCTTCTTTAAGTTCTTCACCCTACTCACCACTATGTAGATAACCACTAGCTTAAATTAGATCAATAGCTCACTTATTTCTGCCTTCTCAACCTATTTTTTTGAGTTAAAGTGATATAATCTTGAGAATGCATCCATTAGACCAACCTTTAAATTATTCACCATGACATAAAACTTATAGGTATCAGGCTTACCTCTGTTGCAATCCAGAGGTGACTTCTTCCACCAATAGAGTGCATCAACCATCTTTTTGTCTTTCCCCTTGATATGATTTATATCAAAGTCATATTCACTGATAATTTCCAACCACCTTCTCTACTTGGCATTTAGAGTTGGTTGATCAAATAAATATTTCAAACCATTTTGGTCTTTCCTCACCTCAGATCTTTTTTCCATGAGGTAGTGCCTCCATTTATTCAAGGCATGCACTATGGATTCCAACTCCTTTCATGCTCCCTCAAATTCCTTTATTCATAACATACAACATATCCATTCTGGATGAGGACTTCACTAAGTCCTTCTTTACATGCATCAATGCATACAATGAAGTATTCAGTTGGATCTGCGATCCTTAGTATTGGAGCATTGGTTAATCATTTCTTCAAGTGTTGGAAATTATTTTCACACTCCACTGACCACTGAAACTTCACTCCCTTCTTTTTCCAGGAAGTAATCGAGTGTGCAATATTTGAGAATCCTACAATAACTATCATGTAGTAGCCTGCAAAGCCCATGAAGAATTTCACTTCTGTCATAGTCCTAGGTGTTAACTATCCTCTAATGGCCTCAATATTTTCAGGATCCACTACTATGCCTTCCTCGGATATGATATTCCCCAAATAATGAATTTGGTTATGATAAAATGAGCACTTGCTCAATTTGGCATACAATTGATGCCCCCTTAATACTTGTAATATTATCTTCAAGTATTTCTCATGTTCTCCTTCCAACTTGGAATATATAAGAATGTCATCCAAAAAGAAAATGACAAACTTATCTAAGTAATCTCTCAAAACACCATTCATTAAAGACATGAAGACAACTCGTGCATTTGATAATCCAAATGGAACCATTGTGAATTCATAGTTTCCATACCTTGTTCTGAAAGAAGTCTTGATGATGTATTCATCTTTAATTCTTACCTGATGATAACCAGGCCTAAGATCAATCTTGGAGAATATTTTTACATTCTTCAAATGATCAAATAGGTTATCGATCCTTGGAAAATGATACTTATTCTTTATAGTTACCTTGTTCAACTGCCTGAAGTCATTACAAAATATCAATGTTCCATCCTTCTTATTCACAAATAATACCGGAGCACCCCAAGGTGACACACTTGAGCGTATATACCCCTTCTTTAGAAGCTCTTCCAGTTGCATTTTCAACTCCTTTAACTCTGGTGTACTCATCCTGTAAAGGGTCTTGGACACTGGAGCTCCTCCAGGCATCATATTTATAAAGAAATAAATATCTATTTTAAAGGGTAATCCTGGAATTTCTTTAAATACATCATCAAACTCCTTTAAGATTGCATAATATTCAATATTTAACACCTTATCCTTAGGTATTTCTTCCATATGAACTGCAAATATTTGACACCCTTTCCTATAACATTTCTTTAGCTGCATTGCTAAGATTTCTTTGATAGTTACTGCCCTGGGAATTCCCTGCACTATCCTTAGGTTCCCTTCTTCATCCCAACAAGTAAATGATTTGTTATAACAATCTAATATACCATGGTGTTGGTCCAACCAATCCATACCAACTAGATAGTCATAGGAACCTAAAAGAAATATGTTCAAATCTTCCTTGGTGCTCATCCCATTCATGTCCATTGGGCATGAATTAACCATCTCAATAAATTTCCTTTTGGCTCCAGTAGCCAACTTCACCAACCAATATTTTCCATGCTTTCTTCTTGGGGAATGGAATATTTCCACTATCTTAGGATCTATATAACTATGACTTGCTCCTAAAATAATTAAAATTGCAATGGTTTGGTTGTTGATCATACCTTCCACTTCAATCATGTGTGACTGAAATCCATCTTTCCTATTTTCCAAGGCTGCATAGATCCTGGGTACATTCCTTCCCATGTCCTCCATTGTTTCAGCTTCCTATAAATTATGAAAAACCCACACTTTTTTCACTTCTATGGGGACAATATCTATACTTATGAGATCCCTTATAACGTGAAAATTGAATCGATGACTTCCTTAGCCTTTGCCCCTTCGTCTCAATTGTAACGACCCTAATTAAATAAATGCTTAAAGATCATAAAGTAAAATTAATTAAGGAAAGTAATTATGGTTAACCAAGTAATAATTTAATTATAGATCACATTTAATGACCTGAGAAATATAAATTAAAGGATCAATGAAAATGATATAAAATGGTTGCCTATGCAGAGAGGGAGCCCGATAGTCCCGAGAAGATAAAATATTAATGGAAGGAGCATGGAGGGGGACGAGGGTGGTTGGAAAGTAAATGCATGAGGCGACAGGGAGGAATAAGGGGGAAAAGAGGGGGATGGGAGCACCATTCGACGGGAGGGGACGGAATGGATGCTGTGGATGGTTGTGTTTGCCGTGAGCAGAGATTCTACATTTTGCTTTGAGCAGTGATTTTCTGTGCACTGTGGTATTGGCTGTGAGCCTGTGATATTTTGTGGACTGTTGGCTTGCGGTGAGCAAGGAACAGAGGGTTCTGGACTGTGACTTTTGATCAGGGGAGGCACCGAGTTGCTAGAGGTTTTGGGCTCGGGGGCCAGGATATCCATAGATATCCCGGAGCTAGGTCGTTTTCCTAGTTGGCAGGGTGGACAATAGTTTTGGGAATTTATTTTCCTGTTTGTGGCAGGGTTGATCTGTGTAGCAGGGAGCAGCAAGGCAGCAGTAAGGTAAAGAGGCAACATAAATTAGCATCAGAACCAGGTACTTGGTTAAGTTTTGTATTTATTTCTTTCTGTCATGATTTCAGTATTTATTGAGAATTCTAAATTGTTGTAGTTGTTGTCATGAAAGTCAATATTATGCTAGGAAGTTGTTCTTTCAGTTTACTTAATAAATGTTTATGAAACTTAATGATGTTTAGAATTATATGGGCATTACATCAATTGGTATGGGCTCTCTAGAAGTTGGTTGTCCCTGAGGACTATTTTTGAAGAATGGTGGCTTATTCTTCTTCTTCCTCTGTTCCATACTTTACTTCTTCTTGTCTTCCCAAGCTTTTTAGAAAGATGGATTTCCTTTATGCTAATCATATAGGAATTTAGCTCGCCTTATGGTCTCCTCCAAAGTCTTGGTATCATCATATTGAATCTTGTCACTAATGAAATATGGCAGCCCACTCAAATACCTCTGATTCTTAGTTGTCTCATCCTTGATGAAGGAGACATACTTTAATAGTTCCAAAAAGATTCTTTCATATTCATCGATGGTCATACTCCTTAGCTTGAGTTCAAAGAACGCCTTCATTTTCTTGTCATAATATCTCTTAGTCAAGTATTTATTTTGAAAATGCTTCTTGAATTCCTTCCAAGTAACATTTTTCTCCTTAATGTGTTTCACCTCCACAAGTTGGTCCCACCACATGGATTCCTTTCCCTTGAGTTGATAGATAGCAATTATTTCTTCTACATGTGAAGAATAATTATGTAATTCAAAATATTTTCTCTCACCTAGAAGCCATGTCTCTCCACCCTCATCCTTCTTGTGGTCACCTTCAAACATAGTAGGTTTGATCTTGTTCATTTCTCCTTGTAAATCATCTACACCTATAATACCCCAAGGCTGAGCCCCTGATGAATTGTAATTATGTTTATAGGCTAGTGAGACAAGTGTTTATAAGCTAGAAGACTTTTGTGTTTATTAGGTTGGAGAGCCCATATCCTAAGGCCAATGAGCCTGATTTTGTATATCTAAATACCCACATCATTAGCAAAATTACACTTCTATGTGTATATGAACCACAAAGAAAGATTTATGGGGGACTAAGCTCCACTAGGTAGGGTAAGGGAAGGGGCTAAGTGTCTAGGAATAGGGGCTAAGCTAGAGGGCTTACCTCTAAAGGAATAATATTATATTATTATTTCCTAAAGACTAAGGTTTGACATAAGATTTGTTGTCCTAAGTTCCTGGGAAAAGGGAACAAGTGTTAAGTGGAGCTCATGCAGCTTGAGGAAGACATGTGTCAACCTGGGCGCAGGGATTTAATATATGGGAAAGTCAGATCGTTGGGGTTTCCCTCACCATTATCGATGATGGTATCCATTCAGGAAGCCTTCCAGACTCCCCACTGATTCATGCACTGAGCCATCCTCTCCATCGTCAACCTCTGCATCATTCATTCACCTTTGGAACCAACAAGCATTTTGAGCTATCTCATACTTTTCTTGTGAAGAACAACACACCTGTACTTTTCCTAAGTCTGTAACATGCCTTAAAGGGTTTTTTGTTGCTGCCAATGCAGTTCCTTGACCGAGATTTCCTACTGCCATCACCCTCACTCGAAGTAGGTTTTCAGGCCCATGGACTGAAGAAGCAGGTTGTCAGGCCTGTAAGAAAATCTCTCCAGGTGAGAGAGGTTGTTGGGGAAGTGATTTTCCAAGAGGGATCCCAATGACAACTATAGTGTTATGAGAACCCTGTCATATTGTTAAAGCCCTGGAAGGGAAGTGGGGTAGCGAAAGAACTATTGAGCAGACAAAGGGGCACACTTCCTGGGGTGGGATAGGCATGTGGGGAATGAGAGGTTGTAGGCTATTAGTGTGAGCTAGCTCCTTGGAGAAAATCCTTTCGGTTGATCTGTGAGACCTTCCTATTGTCCTTTCCAAGCCTAGGAATCCCTTGATCGATGGAGTTTAGTCCTAGATCGATGAAGCTTAGTCCCAGCTTGGGGGTGACCCATTGCTAAGCGTGATGAGCAATGTGGTCTAAGGATGGGAGGTTCATGGGCGGTTTGTATGTAGTTGGTGGTCATCAATTAAAATATAAGTACCAAATATTTTTTCTCTATATGATGTGTATCTTGAAAACAAGTTATAACATTATTAGAATTGTTTGCATATATTGTATGTATGTTTAATGTTTTCTCCACATGAATAAGTGTATGAAAAGAGTGCTATAACTATTTAAATATCTTTAGATAGATATGTATATAAATATATGTGGTATCAAAGAAGAAAATTTATTTCGGTGGCATGGCCTGGCCTGTTGGATTAAGGCCAGGGATGTCACAAATTGGTATCAGAGAAGAAAAGAAAATATACAGTTGATTGAATAGCGTTACCTGAAAGAGGTTGATGGTCAAGGACGTTGCAAATTGGTATCAGAGACATGGTTTCAACACTGAGCATGGATGGTCCATGTTAGTGGAAGTTGAAGAAAAAATTTTGGAAAATAATTGTTGTTGAAATGGAAAAAATTCAAGTTCAGAGCCCATGGTTTCAACACTGAACCTAGATGGGCCACGAACGAGGAATTCAGAGTAAAAAGTCTAGAGAATTTTGATGTACAGAGTGCTAGAAGGGAATTGAGAGAACACCCGGACTGCGTTTGGCAGCACATGAGGTATAGCAGTTTAATAAATGGCCACAAAGAGAGAAACCACAAAAATCGTGGTGTTGGTTCGTACGATCTGTTCGGGAGAAGGGGGATCCTTCAAAACCATCAGATATGGAGAAACATGAATGAAGGTTAACCTCCAAGTCATTTTGACTTCAAGACTTCAATGAAGTTATCAGTTATAAGAGAAAAATGGGTCGAAGCCTGAAGTTACAAAGTCCCGAAGAGGATCTAAACCATAGATCCGATGGGGGGGGAAGTGTTTACCATTGGATTTTCCCAAGGACGAATCAAAACTATAGGGATAAGCCACGTGTCAGCAGGTTAGCTAGTTTGGGAGTTTGGTGTTTGGAAGAAATGGAGTGTGCTAATGTGTAAACTCCTGAAGTCCCAAAGTCTGGAGTTCATCCAAACCATTCATCAAAAGGAACACGTAATGATAGGTTGTCTTATTCAGGAATTCGACATTCGGGAGAAATAGAGTGTGGTGATGAACAAACTCCTGAAGTCCCGAAGTCTAGAGTTCATCCAGACTGTTCATCAAAAGGAACAAGTGTCAAGAGGTTGTCTTGTTGTAGAATTCAGCGTTAGGAAGAAATGGAGTGTGCTGATGTGAAAACTCCAAAATTCTGGATTTCATCAACACCGTTCATCAAAAGGAACATCTGTCAGTAGGTTGGCTTGTTTGGGAATTTGAAGTTCGGGAGAAATGGAGTGTTCTGATGTGAAAACTCCCAAAGTCCAGAGTTCATCCAGAATGTTCATAAAAAGGAGACACGTGTTAGAATATCATCTTGTTTGGGAGTTCAACATTTAGGAGAATTGGAGTGTGCAAGTGTAAAAAAAACGAAGCCCGAAATCCCAAAGTGACATGGCCTGCTAATGTCACCAGGGATGACGTGGAAACATGGGATGTGTTCCATGTGTTAGTGAGTTAAGAAACTTTGGAATATTGAAATGCCAGTTAGAACGTGACACATGTCACCCACCTGATTGGGTCACGTGTCTACTTCTAATATTTCTCCACATGACCCTCCTCTCGAGGATGGATGGTGGGGCCCCTGATGGTCAAAGTGGACACGTGGTGCTAGATCGTGAAGTCTAGAGACTTGATACTCCAAAATAAATGGTTTGTGATTGAATGGTAGGAATAAATCCTCGAAGTTTCGTAGTGTCGAAATAATATGACGTAATGATGCCACCAGGGGTGATGTGGAAGTATTCAAAGATTTGTGGTTTGAGAGTTTTAGAGTGTGCAGATGTGAAATCCTCTGAAGTCCTGAAACCCTGAATCTAGAGTTCCGTACTAAATATCAGTCATTGGATGTTGGGAAGACATCGACCGTTGATCCACCCCACTTCGCGAATTCACCAATTCGACATTATGGGATTTTTGTTGGGACGTTCTTTGGAAACCGTCAAAGCCCGGAGTCCCCGAAGCTCCTATCCACAATAGATTTGAGCAAGGAATGTGGACCATAGATTCACCGTTCTTCGAACTTTTGACATTTTGTTGTTCTGGGATGTTCGTGAGGTGCGAAAAGGGAAACCTCTGAAGCTCTGGAGACTGAAGTTTCTAGACTCTGGATAAGCATCCAAACCATGAGCACTGGGTCATAATCGTGGTCACATGCAAACCAAGGGTTGAGGAAAAAGGGGCTAGCGCCCAAAAATTCTTGCAGAACATAATAGGGCTGGGAAATAGATCCATGGGGATTCTTGATCGACCAAGACCCGATGAAAATGGAGTCTGATATTTTTTTTTTGAATCAAATTGCTTAAGTTATTCAAGAAAATTACTAAAGTCTGATAGCTTGACAAAAACTCGGTTGACTGCACATTTTGAAGAATTAACAATTGACAGGACAAAACTGAATTGTTCCACGGTGTAGAGAAATGGAGGAGGCATGGGATGCTTTCAGTTTGAAGAATGAAACTAGAGGAATGGATCTCCATTTGGTAATTGAAGGAACTAACTCCAATGGGCATGGAGAATATATAGATAAAGAAGTGAGCATGATGAAAATCATCAATTTTTTTTAAAAAGATGTCCAAATTCACCAGGATGATAATGAAAGGCTTAAGAGATCCAAGGATAAATAAGATGAATTGAACATGAAGTTGATGTAGATATTGGAAAGAATCTAAAATAAGTTGGATAAGGAGAGTGGCTCAATCAAATAAGGAAGTCACAGGTCTCCTGATGAGAAAATAAGAATAAGAAGTGTTAGCAGTCATCACCGTCACTCCTTGAGGCATTCCAATAAGAGAGCTCATAGAAAATCAAGCCCATCCCCTATCAGGAAGCATAAGAGGTCTCGAGTGGATGAGCTACAAGGGGAAATGAACAAAATCAAACCTCCTACAATTGATGGTGAGCACCAGAAGGATGAATATGCAAAGACATGGTTGATGGCCATGAGAAAGTATTTTCAATTTCATAATTATTCTTCTCATGAAGAAAGAAGTATTTCCATCTATCAACTCAAAGGAAAGGCATCCATGTGGTGGGATCAGCTTGTGCAGGTGCAACACATTAAAGAGAAAAAATTTACTTCGAGGGAATTCAAGAAGTATTTCGAAAATAAATACTTGACTAAGAGATACTATGACAAGAAAATGAAAGAGCTCTTTGGACTCAAGATTGAGAGTATGTCCATGTTATAAAAACAGGACCATGGAGAAATAAAATAAAACAAATGCAGAAACAAAACACAGAAGATACACAATACAATCAGGGATGATTTTAAGGATGGAAATTTGTTTTAAAATGTAGAAACCTTGGCGAATCTTACTAATCCTTCATATGCCAAATATAAATGTTTGGCAATATTTTTTTAAAAATATTCAAATTTATAAGGATTTTATATAGTTTTTCTAAAATTTTGGCGACTTTTAAGGTAAAATAATTTTATCCTATAGAATTTGGGCAAATGATTTTTAAAATAGCGAATCTCGTTTTTGGAAAAACCATGGAAAATTAGCCCATGAGCGAAATTTAGCCCCTAAAATCATCTATGAATACAATAGAGACACAGATTTACGTGGTTCACCCAGTGTGGGATTCATCCACTAGAGAAATTTCTAGGTCCTTCTCTTTATTATTATCCATCATATGAAGGGATACAACCTACAACAAACCCACTGTAACTTCCTCTTCTATCACTCACAGTGTCTCCTCTCAAAATACAATATTCCTGATAATACAAAGCCCCAAATATATTTCCCTTAGGAAAAGAGGGATGCCTTCTAGGGAAGAAAACCCTAACATAACTTCTATCATCAGATCTACAACCTTATAATGAACAATCTAGATTTACAATGAAATTACAATATACATTTACAAGGAAATTTTCCCTTCAATGGCTTTGCCCCTGAACCCCCTAGACCCCGTAGAGGGGGTAACCCCCCTCTACACTCCCCCACATGGAAGACTGTACATACTTGTGGGGTGTAAAGTCTTCATCGGGTATAAACACGAATGAAAACAAAAGACCTCTGAATCAAGAAGATAATCAGGCTCCACAACCAACAGTCCATTGATGAGTATGGAAGAAGATTCTTGGAGTTGTTTAATTATGTCCCCTTCATCAAGGATGAAAAAGTTAATATTTAAAGGTATCTAAGTGGGCTTCCATCTTTCATTAGTGACAAGATCCAGTATGATGATCCCAAAACAATGGAAGAGACCATAAGGCAAGATAAGTTCCTATATGATCAACAAAAAGCAAGGCCAACTTTCCAAAAATCTTGGGAAGATAAGAATAAATTCAAGATGGAACAGAGGAAGAAGTGAAATAAGACATCATTCTTTAGAAATAATCCTCAAGGACAACCAACTTCTAGATAACCTAGAACAATTGAGACATGGGGTCAAAGGCCAAGGCAGCCACCTATTCAATGTTGGGGATGTAAAGGAGATCATATGTTTAGACATTGTCCTCACAAAAGTGACAAAGTGAGAGTTGTTCACAATGTTCAGTGAGCTGAAATAGTGGAGGACATGGTCAGAAGTGTACCCAGGATCTATGTAGCCCTAGAAAACAAGCAAGTAGAGTATCGATCACATATGATTGAAGTGGAAGGTATGATCAACAACCAAACCATTACTATTTTAATTGATTCAGGAGCTAGTCATAGTTATATAGATCCTAAGATGGTGGAAAGTTTGCATTTGCCAAGAAACAAGCTTGGAAAATATTGGTTGGTGCAACTAGCTACTGGAGCCAAAAGAAAATATAATGAGATGGTTAAGTCATGTCTTATGGACATGAATGGACTGAGAAGAAGGGAAGATTTGAAAATCTTTCCTTTGGGTTCTGTTAACGCTTTGTAAATTCCTAGAGGTTGTCAGGGTAGAAGAAATTTACAAGAAGTAACTTTATCCAACCACTTCGAAACTGGAATCTAGCCCTACCAGTTTCAGAGAGGGATCTCTCTGTATGATTTATCTATATTTTGACTTTGAGATATTAGGCTAGTTGAACAAAATAAGATTGAATGGTTTGTTGTTGTTTTTGTTAAGTTGGCTGAAAAGGGTTTTACACCTCCATTGGGCTATGGGGTCTGTGTTATAAAGATAGAGATCTAAACATAAACTAAAAGTTTCTTTTCACAGGGAAAGATAATGCATTCATTGGATTCTTTAGCAGTAAAGTGATGAATAGAAGAAAAGATGAGAATATCAATTAAAGTAAAGAAGCATTTAAGAATTTCTTCACTGTAATATCAAAAAGATAAACATTAAGATATTTCAAAGCTGGAAACAAGGTATACAAAGATAAATCCTGCAACATGTGCTACTTTAAAATATTAGATTAGAAAACAATATGATAACTGAGGGAGAAAAACATTTAACATAGAAAAGAATAACATCACCAATGAATAACACGCGAGAATCCTGTGAAACGTCCCTTTGTATTACTGGAAGATCTCTTGATAAAAAATATAGTCTTTCTAGCTTACAGGGTGTCAAGATCAACCCTCGGTAGTTCAAAGTTTGAAGTATTTATAATAAAAAATTACATATGATCCTGCCATTAAAGATCAGGACGTGGAAATCTAAATTTAGCTAACTAACTCAACAAGATACAAAAATTCAGAAACTGTTTGATGATGTGTTGAAATCTTCATGCTGATTTCTGGGGTAAATTGTTGGTGAGTCCTCTGCATGACCTCATCTGATTTGGATAGATAACTGGGCTTGGACACCTCATCTCCTACTCGATCAGATTGCATAACTCTTCCCATCGAAGGTTACTGGGAACGCCGACTTTGAGCAATCTTTGGTATACTTCATCCATCTCTGTATACTTGGAAAAAGTTGCTTGACGATGAAAATGTACTAGATCTCGTGTTGTATGCTGATGTCTGACTGGAAAGACTCTAAGAACGCCTTGCTTGTGATACTACCCTTTATTCCCGAGAATTTTGAACTATCTTTAGCCATGGTGGCTAGTTTATTTTTATAATCAGAAAGTGTCATTAACTTGTCATTTATGACCCTTAAACCAGGGAGGCCTTTCTTCTGTAGATCTTCAATTTTGCTGAAAAATCTTTTCACTCCTATGTCCATAGCCTGGAATTTTTCCTCCAGTTGTAGCATCAGTCCTCTTTTGGTCAAGACCCTCTTGACCTCGAGGATGGTTTCTGTCCTATCTTCAATTTTCAAATACTCTAACTCTTCTCTGGTTTTTGAATTTAGGAATTTAATGATCTCAGTGGCTTCTGCAGGCATCTCTCCTAATTCTCCTCTTATTTTCTCACTCGTGTGCTTTCTTCTTTGCACCAGTTCGTTCTTCTCGAACATGATTTGTACCATAGGCCATATTTCATTTATGGATTTGGTGATATCCATCCAGACATTTTCCTTGACCTCAGCAAGTGTTTTGCCTGCCATTGTTTGCTTTTGAAGCTGCTGCAATTCCTATTTGAGGTTGTCTGATGTTTGTTTCTCCTTGGAGTAGATGGTTTGGTAAGAATACTTAAGTTCCTGAAGGTTCTCAATCTCCTTTTTAAGTATGCTAATCTTAGTCTCTTGCAAATTCATCTCTTCTATGGATTTTTCTAGTTCTATTGTCTTCTCCAGGGCTGTCAGTGGAGTTGTTGAGGGAGTTTCTGTTGTGGATGTTGTGCTTACTCCTGTGAGTGGAACTGCGCTCAATGGAATGAATTCCATAGGCTTTGATTGTTCTTTCTCTTTCAATAACCTTTCCAATTATGTTTCCATCTCTTTCCACTGTGCATTCTACTCCATAATCAACCTGAGCATCTCATCCTTTTCCCCTTCTGTCTCAGCTCCTTTGCCCGTGCATCTTCCATTGGTGGCAGTTTCAACTGTTTCCTCAGAGATGCTATATCTACATTTTTATTTTTAAGAATCTCCTCAACTGCTTTCACATTTGAGGGGTCATACTCGATCTTGAGGACCAATTCCTCCAACGTCTTGATTCTGTTATCCTTTGCAAAGGATGATATCTTTTCTAATTTCAGCTGTGTCTGGACATTGATTAGGGATACCTGTAATTTAGTGGTCGCTGTAGAAGAATTTTCCAACGTGGAGAAAATCATTTCCCCAGTTTGCCTGTGCAGATCCATTTGATCAACAGGATGCACATCCCTAGTATGAAACTCGAATGTTTCCCTTTTGTAATCAGTGATGGCTTTCAGGTTTGGCACCTGTGCCTGCAGAAACGCCATGTGCATTCTACCCTTCTCTGTATCGAATGTAAACAAAATTCTGTGTTGTGCCGTTGATGTTTGTTTCCAAAACAGAGCATATGTATTGTTGGTCAGCATCTGATTTTTCTTTTTGATCAGGTCATACATCTAAAAAATACTCAAGTTTGGTCCTACTTTACTCGGCTAGTTGATTAGTGGAGTATTCGTGGGATTCTTAGGAAAAATTGTAGACATGATATGCTTGTTGCTTGTGCTCATAAGTGACCGATCATCTTTCATAGTTGCAGTGGATTGGATTTCCTTTTCACCAGCCATGTCAGGTGTAAGACTGGTTTTTGGCCTTTTGGTGTGTAATTGGAAATCTTCAGCTGAGACTTCAGTGATGGAAGGTGAAGTATCCTTCCTGGGTCTTTTCTCCTTGGGAACCTGTGGTGTAGTAGTCTGTGAGATGATGACCGAGGGGTCCTGCTATTCTATCTCGACCAGAGTGTTCAACTCCCATTCTGTTTGATTCATGAACTTCTCTATCTCAGGCCTGGGTGTATGAACATATGGGACATTTTTGTTTTTAATAATCATCTCCGAAATTATCCCACACGAATCATAGTGCCATATGAAACTAACAAAAAAAATCATTTCTTTCAACAGTCTATCTTCTTCTTCCCTGACGCCTCGGCTATTGCAGATGAAATAACCTATTTGCCCTTTAATTCTAAGTTGTTGTTTCTTTTTCAGAGACACAAAATGCATGTCATCTGAGTTAATCATTTTCCTTATGTATTCCATGGAAAATATCCTCACGAGTAAATACTTGGGCAATTTGTATGGAGCCAACTCACATCCATATACCCTGATCTTGGTGTGGTTTTCGTAAAGATACCAGTCTCCAGTTTTTGCAAGGTATGAGAGGTGTAAAATCCTTTGAATATCCTCATTTATTCTTGGTTCAGGTCTGCCACTGAGCATGCTGACCACTGGATGGTAGATCTGCTCGATAAACTATTTGAAGTTGAATTCTATAGAATTTTGTCTGAGTAGTGAAGTCCAAGCTGTTATCGCCTACGGCCTCCCGTCCTTGTCCATATTCTGCATTGAAAAGGAGAATTTGTCCACCTGAAAGAAAGTGAACATGTAGGCCAGTATTGAGGAATACCAGAACATGCCCTCTATGGAAAAATTTGAAAATTGTTCATGAATACTGTTCTCTAGGAAAGTGTTGTAGTCGAACTGTGTGGTGGGTATTTCTTCTGTGGAGAAGATGGACAGAAAACCCAATATGGTTTCATACACCCATTGGTCGGAAAAATAACCCAGTAGAGCACAGAGTGACGAAATGATTTGGTTTCCCTTTACTGAGAATAGGGAGGAAGGGTACGAGGGATTTGTCTTAGGGAGATGAGCAACCTGAGGGAGGAAAAGATTAAAAATTTGGTCTCTCTGGGGGAATGATAGTTTTTGGTATAGATCCATGATGACTTCGATATTGAAAGGGGAGACAGATTCAGTTCTTGGGATCTACATCATCTGGTCAATGGCCTATAGTGTGATGAAGAACAGAGCTTCTCCTGATGAAGATACTATGGCTCTCTGGTCGGGGAGGTAATGAGCCTATCACTTGAGGGCGAACTCAGGGAAATGGTGGACCTAGAAGAAAATATACAGAGGAAGGCTAGACTCCCAGAGCCTAATTTTGTCGCTCTAATCTAAGAAAACATCCTTTAGCCATGACTACATATATGCGAAGTCAAATTTGCACCTGGTGTCTGCGATTAAATGATCTTTGTTGGCCAAATGGATCCTGTCGAGGTCAACAGGAGGCGGGAGGAAGGGATTTTCCTCGGCTTCTTCTCTCTTTGATTTTGGCGCCATCACTGTGAAAATACTTGCAAGTCAAACAAAACGTTAGTGGGGATGACTGTGGTTTTGGATGGTTGAATGGAATGGAGGTAAGACATGGATGATTTCTCTGGTGTGAGGACAAAGTAAGAAATGGGAGAAATGAACGGAAAGAGTGGTTTTGAGAAAAAGGATACCCGTTGGGCACGGGGGACAGATCAACAAGCTAACATATAATTTATCCAGTAATAAATTTCCAATGGGTCTTTTGAAGCGTGAGATGGCTGGTAACAATGAATGACGAATATAGAACATACGACCGCACGGGAATCGCTTTCAAATTGCGTGACCTGGTGCGTTAGGGTTTGAGAGCCGCCA